>CM066335.1:25258440-25385624 GCA_033807585.1 Hydrophis major
AGTAGGTTGTTCAAATATGGCTGAGATATCTGCATGATGAATTTGACATTTAAAAAAAAACATCAAGTGGATTGAACCCAAATCTTCTGCCAGAAAGTGAAATTCATCCACCTAAAAATCAACTTTTATTTTATAGGCGTTTTGATTTCAGTTTCAATTCTCTTCTAAGGAAAAGAATCCATTTTTCCCTTCTTATGAAAAATAAATTGTCACACCCAACAGTAACAACAACAAAAGGTATGAAAGAAAAAGAAAAAAGGAGGAAAAAGACCCAAACATTAAACATAAAAAAAAAAGTCCACCCTAGATTCATTCATTCATTCATTCACAATTATGACAGTGATGAAAAAAAGTACCATTTCTTGTATTTTATGACCTTTTCAGGTCTGAAAAGCAAAGAAAAGCTGAAAGAAGATTGTAAGTCCAATCACAGTTTCCCTTAGGCAACCGCTTCACTCAAGTGACAAAATTGCCAGTCCCTAATGAGGACTACCATCATAGAAAATAAAATAATAAAATGAAATGTAATATAGAACATAGAATAACAGGGTTTGAAAGGGATCTTGGAGGCCTTCTAATCCAACTCCCTGATCAAAATAATTAGGCCATTATTAGAGAAGAGAATGTTTTTAAAAAGCAAAAAATTGCATTGGCACCATGAGAAGAATTATTTCAGGTTTATAAAATCGATAAAGAAAGATTTTCCAAGAACTCTCCGTCCGATACGCCGGTTTAAACATTAGACAGAGGGACAAGAAACATCGAGCTGTGATTTGGCATGAGATTTTCCAGCACAGATGGAATAAAGGTGAAGTTAGGAACATTCAAATTGGTTCCATCTGAATAGAGAAGAATGGTGGGTTGTGCCAGAAACTCTTTAGAAGTGCATGCACACAAACACACACAAGGAATTTGGTTGCTGGTGAGTGAGAGGTTATTCTAAGTACAAACCAGAGGCGGGTATCCAGCAGGTATCTGTGACCAGTTCTGGAGAAACCGGGTAGTGGAAATGTTTGAGTAGTTCAGAGAATTGGCAAATCCCACCTCTGACTGGCCCCCGCCAACCCCATCTCTCCTCTGCCTCCATCGAGTCCCAGCTGATCGGCTGGGTCTTCTTTGGTTGCCCTGCACAGGAGAGAGCGGAGCTGGAAAGCAGGTTAGTGGGGTGGGGGAGGGAATAGGATTTTGCAGTAACCTTCCTTGGAGTTTGGAGGGAATGGAGGTTTTTTTATCTCAGGCTTATGCTCTCCTCCTCTTCCATGCTCACCAAATCATGACGCTCCCACCAAGCCATGCCACACTCACAGAACCGGTAGTAAAAAAAATAAATTGAATCCCACAACTGGTACAAATATTCAGCTTGCAGAAATATTCTGGCTTTGTCCACATTTCAAAATGACCAGAGACATCCAGGAGGACAGAAGGTGTCCAAAAATAAAATAAAATAAAGATGACAACATTGTCCATATGGCCAAAGCTTCACTTTTGATTTCATTCCATGTGAGTAGCTGGGCCTTTTGGCACATGGAGGTGTCCATCATCTTGAAGTTTGGGGGAACTGGAATATTTCTGGAAGAGAGGTTTCTTTAAAAAAAAATATATGGGATGTGTACCCTGTTTTCTCCAACCATGCGGCCTCCCCCAATAGGAAGTCCCAGCATGTTTTATAGGCATGAAATGAAATTAAGCCCCCTCCCCCCCAAATTAAGGCCTATATTAAAAAATGCGAAAAGGGGGGGAATGGGGGGGGGCCTTGCCGTTAGGAAGTACTTTTGTTGCACACCCGGATATGGCGCTGCCTGCGTTGACCCCGATACGAAGTGCCCCACCAATGCCGAGGTCAACATCCAAGCCATCGCTGCCCGCCCCGCCCGAAGATGCAAAGGGGGGGGGAATTAAGTCACCCCTGAAAAGACAGCCTAGCCATTTTTTCAGGGCTCAGAAAAAAATAAATAAGACCCCGGCCTTATTATATGAGAAGCACGGTATATTGAAGAAAGCGGGGGATTGATGCTTGGGAAAACGTATCCAATTTAGAACCATCAGGATTCCGAGTACCTTTTAAAGTTATTGATTGATCTTTATGCATGTCAAAAAGAAATTGAATTTCACTGATCATCTCAACTCAGCAGGCTCAAGCTGAGTCTTGCAACAGGAGAGAAAGAAAGAAAGAAAGAAAGAAAGAAAGAAAGAAAGAAAGAAAGAAAGAAGAAAGAAAGAAAGAAAGAAGAAAGGAAGAAGGAAGGAAGGAAGGAAGGTAAGGAAGGAAGAGGAAGGAAGGAAGGGAAGGAAGGAAGGAAGGAAGGAAGGAAGGAAGAGAGAGAGAGAGAGGGAGAAAGAAAGAAAGAAAGAAAGAGAGAGAGAGAGAGAGAGAGGGAGAAAGAAAGAAAGAAAGAGAGAGAGAGAGAGAAAGAAAGAGAGAGAGAGAGGAGAAAGAAAGAAAGAGAGAGAGAGAGAGGGAGAAAGAAAGAAGAAAGAAAGAAAAGAAAGAAAGAAAGAAAAGAAAGAGAAGAAAGGAAAGAAAGAAAGAAAGGAAAGAAGGAAGGAAGGAAGGAAGGAAGGAAGGAAGGAAGAAAGAAAGAAAGAAAGAAAGAAAGAAAGAAAGAAAGAAAGAAAGAAAGAAAGAAAGAAAGAAAGAAAGAAAGAGAAAGAGAGAGTTTTGCAAAAGAGAGTTTGCAATTGTTGCATCTCTGGGATTTAAATAGCTTCCCACCTTGGAAGTGGTGATCCAAATAAAAAGGAAGGTAGAAGAAAACTTTTCCATTTTACACCCACATCTTAACAAGCTTTTTTTTTTTTTTTTTTTTCTGGAGAATCCTTCTTTTTTGTAACAGTGTAAAACCCATGCATTATTCACACAAAGATTCTCTACACAGCAGTCAATCTGATTCTCAGTCTCTTCAAAGTCTTTTCTGTCAGGTTCTTAAAAGTAAGGATTGGCAAGTAATGGGAAATGGTGGGTTGATTGTCAGGGATATATTTCCTCTGCCAGCTGGTGAAAACTGATGGAGAATGGCAGACTGGGGGGAGGAGGAGGAGGAGAGGGAGGAGGAAGAAGAGGAGAAGGAGGGGGAGGAGGAAAAGGAAGAGGGGGAACAGGATGAAGATGCAAAAAATGAATGAAGATCAATTTACCTCTCAAGCAAGCATGGGGTGGGAATTCCTGTTTAGCCCAACCAACTCTTCATTGGAATATCATTATGGGTGGGGAAATTGGAGGAGAACATTTGATAGACTATCATGTTATGCTCCTGGAGGCAAGGATGAAGAAACCAGGACTATAGCTAAGTTCTAGTCAAGCTGATTGATTGTTCATGTCTACACACAAGAATCTAGTCAACTAATGGTCAGCATCAATTGGCCCTAAAAAGGTAAAGGTTCCCCTGGCCCATGCTAGTTCTTTCAGGCTCTAGGGGGGCGCTGCTCATCTCCATTTCAAAGCTGTAGAGCCAGCGCTGTCTGAAGACGTCTCCATGGTTATGTGGCCCAGCATGACTAAATGCCAAAGGTGCACAGAATGCTGTTCCCTTCCCACCAAAGTTCCCTTTTCCACTTTGGTGGGAAGCGACCAGCATTCTGTGCACCTTTCTATTTGCATTTTTTACATGCTTTCAAACTGCCAGGTTGGCAGAAGCTGGGACAAGTAACGGGGATCTCACTCTGTGACGCAGCACTAGGGATCTGAACTGTCGAACTGCCGACCTTTCTGAATGACAAGCTCAGCGTCTTAGCCACTGAGCCACTATGTCCCCTCTCCAATTGGCCCCTAGGTAAGAGTTAACAGAAGAAGAGGTTAGACCATTTGTGGAACATTATGACTCCAAGCTCATTCCTATCTTGACTCCACCTCCAGCTCTGCTTGTTCTTCTCCTACAGTGGCAGAGCCATCGATCATAGTTTCATGCAATTTGTGAATCATCAAGAATGTCCTTATCTTTTCATAGTTTTTTTAAATACCAGCTCAATAATCCATATTTTGATGAAGCTTTTTTGGAAGGTCACCCTCCCAAAAAGGATGTTGTCGGAAAGCCGTCAGGCACTACTCCCATCCCATGTCTTGGTCCAGTTGGAGGAAGAACTCCTGTCTCTTTCTTTCAGGACTTCCTAATTGGTGTGTTTGGCAAGTAACTATGACATCCCTTAGCCACCTTGCCTGACAATTGGCTACACACAAAGAATTAAAGTAGCCATTAAACAGATGAAGGAGCTCAATCAAAAGAGTTTTTGCTTTGTATGGGACAGTGAAATGTTCTGGGCAATTTGACAGGTTCCCTCCTAAGATTTTCTTTCAAGTCAAAGTTAGTCTTTTGGATTTTTTCTCCTCCCCTGTTCTGTGTTTGTTTCTCTGAGTTCCTTTAAAATCCCAAGAACTCTGGCTACCTTTTTTACAAAAGAGCAAAATTCTTAGGAAATGTGTGAACAGAGATTCTTCTAAACCAAATATGGTGCTTTGGAAGCAGATGGTGTGTCAAAATTACAACTTAGAAGAGGGCTGCTGAAGGATAAGAGTTAAGCTGTTGAACTTGGTCCAGCGAGACCCAGGTTCAAGTTCAACTTCAGGCAAGAAGGTGATTGATGACTTTGGGCCAGTCCCATTCTGCCAGAGCCCAGCCTCTCTCAGAGGTTCAGGAGAAGGAGGAAGAGGAAATGCAGACATCAAAATAAGTCTCAAATAAACAAGAAAGGAAGTGGATTCCCATTCCATTCTTCAGTAGGAGGAATAACAATGTAAAAGAGAAGCAAGGAAGGGCAGATAAAAAGAAAAGATTTTCATCAAATCACTCAGATTGGTTTGGCTGATTGCCTAAAAGTAGCTGTTGGAAGTAGCATTTGTGAAGATAATTCACCAGTAGTAGCATTTGTGAAGATAATTCACCAGTAGTAGCATTTGTGAAGGATAATTCACCAGTAGTAGCATTTGTGAAGATAATTCACCAGTAGTAGCATTTGTGAAGATAATTCACCAGTAGTAAGCATTTGTGAAGATAATCATATGTCCTTGATTCCTTAAAACAGCTCGGACATTTGAGTGTGATGTGGCTTTCTGAACCAGAAGAAAATCGAAAGAGAGAAAGAAGAGATAGATAGATAGATGATAGATAGCAATAACAATAGCACTTAGACTTATATACCATTTTATAGTGCTTTATAGCCCTCTCTAAGTGGTTTACCAGAGTCAGCCTCTTGCCTCCGGACAATCTGGCTCCTCATTTTAACCCACCTTGGAAGGATGGAAAGCTGAGTCAAACCTTGAGCCTGGTGAGATTTGAACTGCCAAATTGCAGCAGGTGGTATTCAGTAGAAGTGGTCTGCAATACAGCACACTCTAACCACTGCTCCACCAAGGCAAAGTGGTTAGAGATAGATAGATAGATAGATAGATAGATAGATAGATAGATAGATAGATAGATAGATAGATAGATAGATAAGAAAACAGAAAAATGAAAGAGAAAGAGGGAGAGGAGGGGAGAAGGGAGGATGGATGGATGGATGGATGGATGGATGGGTAGATGGATGGATGGGTGGATTGGATAGATGGATGGATGGATAACAATAAATAGCAACATTTTATATTTCAGAATCTGTACTTTGATTTTAAAGCACTGGGGGAGAACAACCCTGGAGACAGACACCTAATCAACCTCCCTTTATTTACTAATGTGCAGCCTCCCTTGGCTAATCAGACTCCAACTGTGGATAAGACTCTTCTCCCACTTTTCTCAGCTGGTGGTTTCCCTGGCAACCCACCTTCCATTTTTGAAATGCAGAATTTAAATGACACTTTGGACTCTCCACCAATCTTACAAATCCAAAGCAGTTGAAATGATTTCAGGTAAATGCCTTTTATTTTAATATGACCAGTGGGTCACTGGAGCACAAGTGCCAAAGGAGTAAATGAAATGGCTCAGCCCAATTTTAACCTCATCCTCCTACCCCAGTCCAGTGCCAAATGCTTGCACTCTGATCCAAAGGCTAAAACGGCATGTTTAATTCTTTCCAAATGCTCCAGTTTTTCTGATGGAGTCCTATTATGATTTGCAAATCTACTGAGCTGTGAAATGGTTAATAAAGAACAATTGCATAAAGCAATGGCAGGGGCAAACTGGATGATTGGAAGGGAAGGAAAATCTGATGACCTAGGATGCTGTGGGAAATAGGAATGTCAGGGGTTGAAATTCTCTAATGGGTTCAAGGAGGGAGGGAGGGAGGAAAGAAGGAAAATATGAAAGAGAGGAGGGAGGGAGGGGAGGGTGAATGGATGGAGGAAGGGAGATGGAGGGAGAAAGGGAGGGAAGGAGGGAGAAGGAAGGAAGGAAAATATGAAAGAGGGGAGAGAGGAAGAAAGGAGGAAGGAAGGAAAATATGAAAGAGGAGGGAGGGAGGAAGGAGGGACAGATGGCGAAAGGGAGGGTGGGAGGAAGGAAAGAAGGAAGAAAAGAAAGAAAAGAAAAGAAAAGAAAAGAAAAGAAAAGAAAAGAAAAGAAAAGAAAAGAAAAGAAAAGAAAAGAAAAGAAAAGAAAAGAAAAGAAAAGAAAAATAGTCTATCACATCACAAGAAACCTTTAAATCGAACTGTTTAGTCCATTAACACTGACAGGAATGTAGGTCAGAGAACACAGTGACCAGAATTGGTCAGAGCATTGGACTACACGTGAACTATGAACTGCTCATTGTGGCCTCAACGTAGCCACTGAGGTTACTGCGTAAATTTCGGGATATCCAAACTAACCCCAGCCACGTTTTTCCATGCATCTCAAGTTCTAACCCCAACCACTCTCTCCATGCATCTCAAGTTCCTTCAGGAAAGGGCGGGGTGTCCTAGATTATTCTTCTAAGACAAGGGTCTTCCAACTTGGCAAATTTAAGACTTGTGGACTTCGACTCCCAGAATTCCTGGGCTAACATGACTGAAGGAGGAATTCTGGAAGTCCACAAGTCTTAAAACTGTCAAGTTGGAAGAAAAACCCTGTTCTAAGAGATGGGAAGAACACTGAGTAGGAAACAGCCTTCCACAACACTTGGTAGCAGCTTGGAGAAGACGCCGTGGTGACAATATCCTGATTCCTCCTTGAATCAACTTTCCTCCAAAATCAATAAAGTGCACAATGCCACTGGGGGGGGGGGCATGGGAGCAGTGGTGAGAACAGATTAAAGATGGCATCTTGAGCCAATCTATCTGATCTGCTTCAAGCTGTTGGCCCCAAGGCAACACGTAGATAGACTCCCAGAGTTCTGCTCTCAGCTTCATCTTCCATGGCATTCTGTGCCATGACCTAATGCATCAGCTACAGGCAGAGATAGCTGCAAGGGTTTATTTAATCTTTTAAACAATAACAAGTATAATTATTATTGTGATGACGGTGGTGATGATGACAATAATATTTACATATACAAGTTTTCAAATGTTTAGTCGATGTTCCCAGGATGATAAGAGAGAAATCAGCAAGAAGAGATCAGCAAGAATTACCTACAGGTAATTCCTCCGGCTCCCTTTTCTTTCTTTTCTCTCTTTCTCCTTCCTTCCTTCCTTCACAACCCTCCCCTCCCTCCCTTCTCCTTCCCTTCCCCTTCCTTCCCTTCCCCCTAGCCAGATAAGTGATTGTTTTATTTCTTTCATATTTTCATTTTTTCCTTCCTTCTCTCTCTCCCTCCTCTTTTTCTTCCTTTTCTTCTTTCCATCCTTCCTTTCACTCCTCTGTTCCCCCTCCACTTCTCTCTTGCTTTCTTGCTCTCTCTCACTCTCTTTCTCTCTCACTTCAAAGATGGTTTCTCTCAATCAAACAATTTCATAGGAGATAATAACTTTCTTACATTCTGTAGAGAAATCACCTCATAGATCATATAGATGGCACCCATGTAAATCAAAGATGAGACTGTTGGCATCCTTCCGAACTGCTAAGAAGAATTTCTAAGCTTTCCTACTTCTCAAGGCTAAAGGAGGAGAAATGATTGGAAAAGTCTGGTTAGAAATAACAAAGAAATAAATCAATATTTGATCTGGGGTCAGAGCATTGTGGGGTAATGACTTTCAACTGTCATCTTCAGAATAGAATAGAATAGAATAGAATAGAATAGAATAGAATAGAATAGAATAGAATAGAATAGAATAGAATAGAATATTTTATTGGCCAAGTGTGATTGGATACATAAGGAATTTGTCTTTGGTGCATAAGCTCTTGGTGTACATTAAGAAAAAAATAAAATACATTCATCAAGAGTCAAATATCAAGAAATTTTTGTCCAAACTTCCTTAATAACACACTAACTAGCTAGTTAATTAATAAATAAAGATGTTCATGGAGCAGAAAAGACAGACAAGATTTTTCCAAACAGTTCTGAGCTAAATATTACCAATTTCACTCCAACATCTGTTGGAATGCCAACTGCCATTCTGTTGGCTTCCTTACAAGAAGGATCTGAAAGAAGGGTTCATAAAATGCTAGTATATTTTGTCTTCAGCACCTGCACTTCAGGAAGTCAGCTACCATAACTCTAGGAACTGGGATTTGAGGTGCATGGAAAACGAATCAGTGCTAATGTGTGTTCTCTCAAAACAAGGGCATAGTAACATTGGCCCCATGTTAAGCGAAGGGAAATGGGCAATGTAATTTGGATGGTTTTCAGAGATGTTTGAACGTACAACACCTCCACAATCTACCCTCAAAATTCAACAAGATGATGCAGGTTCAGCTTCAACTGAAGTCAGTTCTCAACCCAAGAGGAAATGTGTGCGTTCTTCTTTTCGTTTATGAGAAATGACAACAAGCCAGCCCATGTGGAAGAATCCAAGCAAATCTATTTGACACGCAATGCTACACAGCCACTCAACATAAACACAATCTGCCCAGCCCTTCAGACCGTTACATTAGACAATAAGCACATGCCGTCCTAAATAAATCTTTCTAACATGTAGACATGCCCAGAAAGAGAGAAGAAAGGGGACAAAGTTTGTGAGATCAAAACGAGAGAAAAGAGATCTGGAAAGTGAAAGAATTCAGCATTTTACCCAGAATAGAAAAGAAAGTAGGCAATAAAAAGTTTCTGCTTCCAGAAACAGAAGCTTCAAATTTCAAAAAAGGCTTGAAAGCCCCTAGACCTGATTTCTTAAGAGGAAAAAGCTGTTGAAAATGAGCACCTACAAATATTACAGGATTTATGAATATGGACGGATTAATTTCTTGGTTCAGAACACAACAGATATAACTGGAGTTGCAAAGAAGGCAGGATGGATGGAGGGAGGGAGGGAGGGAGAATGGATGAATGGATAGAAGATGGATGGAGATGATAGAGATAGAGATAGATATATAATGGATGGATGGATGGAAGATGGATGGAGTGATGGATGGATGGAGATGATAGACAGACAACAGATTGGCAAAGATAATGGTTGGATGGATGAATCGTGGATGGATGGATGGACAGACAGACAGATGGATAGATAGATGGGTGGATGGGTGGATGGATGGGTGGATAGACACATGGGTGGATGGACAGATGGATGAATGGATAGACAGATGGATGGATGGTTGGATACATGGATGGATTAATAGATGGATGGATAGATGGATAATAGATAGACTTAATGAATAAGACAAAATGTTGGAGAGTTCTATTATTTTCCCCACTCCTTCCTCCCCACCCTGGATCTCTATTTTTTTTTATCCAAGCAAAATTGCATCTCATTACAATTCCTGTACCACCTTCCTTCAACCAGGTTATACATTAGGCCCAGTAATTACTTTGAAAACTCGTAGCAATTATTTCTTTGGAATTTATTTTCCAACCCCCCCCCCCACCTTAGGGAATATACAATATAAATATGATGTGCGTACTTTGAACACATAAACAAGAGTTTTTGGACAAGGAGAGTGAAAGAGGGGGGCTGAAAGAAAGGAGAGTGCAATTATCATTTAATTGCTGTTAATTATATGCTTAATGTACCTTGAGTAAAAATTACTGAAGCTGTGAAAAAAGGATCCCTACTGACATTACATTACAGTTACAAAACACCAACGAATCCCTGACAGAGTATCGGATACCATATAGCATCACATTTACACTAATGTTCCTGGCTAATTATGCTTGGCTAATCTGGAAAGCCACTTCGGATACCTTCTGTTGGGATGAGTGAGGTGCAGTAAAGATGCCTAAATCGGTGCACACAAAACACCAATAGCAACCCAAGAGGACTACCATGCAGTGTTAAGTAAAGCCACCAAGAAAATGGGGAGGAGCTGTCAACCAATTCTCCAAAGCACCTGAAGGCAGGACAAGAAGCAATGGTGGAAACTCACCAAGGAGAGAAGCAACCTAGAAGCAAGGAGGAATTTCCTGACAGTAAGAACAATTAATCAGTGGAACAACTTGCCTCCAGAAGTCGTAAATGCTCCAACACTGGAGGTTTTTAAGAAGAGATTGGACAATCATTGGTCTGAAGTGGTGTAGGGTTTCCTGCCTAAACAGGGGGTTGGACTAGAAGACCTCCAAGGTCCCTTCCAACTCTATTCTATATTCTATATTTATTCTATATTCCATTTGAATTTCATGTTCTATTCTATTCTATTATTCCTTATTCCATTCCATTCTCTATTCCATTCAATTCTCTCTTCTCTTCTCTTCTCTTCTCTTCTCTTCTCTTCTCTTCTCTTCTCTTCTCTTCTCTTCTCTTCTCTTCTCTTCTCTTCTCTTCTCTTCTCTTCCACTCCACTCCACTCTGTTCCGTTCCGTTCCGTTCCGTTCTCCATTCCATTCAATTTTCTCTTCTCTTCTCTTCTCTTCTCTTCTCTTCTCTTCTCTTCTCTTCTCTTCTCTTCTATTCTATTCTATTCTATTCTATTCTATTCTATTCTATTCTACTGTTTCTTGTTCCATTCCATTCCATTCTCTATTCTATTCTGTACTGTACTGTTCTACTATTCCTTATTTCATTCCATTCCATTCCATTCCATTCTCTATTCTGTTCTATTTAACGACAACCTGATTCACTGGATGAGTGCAATGGTTCACTTAGCAACATAGCCAAAGGGTTATAACATCGGGCAAGGTTCACTTAACAACCCTCTTTGCTTGGCAGCAGAAATACTGGTCCCAATTGTTGAGGACAACCTGTAATACATGAAAATGATGATGGTGTGAATGATAATTATGATATGAATGCTAATGATGACGATGGCAACAAGCTGAAAACAGGAATCCCCACCCACAATATTGAAAAACAAACCCAAAAATGTTGCTCTATACAAGTTGTCCTCCAGTTGGCCAAAGACATGAGAAAGAAGAATTGGAAGCTCTTTCCATTAATCTCAGCCAAGTTATATTTCTTAATCAACACAAGACAGTGGGTACTGTAGGTTTGGGGGAGAAGGTACCAGAGTTCATTTGTGGCCCATCCAATGTTCATTTCTCCTTTTCCCTCTCCCAAGAAATGATTTTTGCAGGCTTGCTTCTGTTCAGCGGGCATCACGGTGAAGCTGACATTTAAGTGCAGAGTTTCTGGTCCTCTTTGACACAATTGCTTTTGCTGCCGAAATGTCTTTCATTTCTCCATGGTCGGCTTAAAATGTACAGCTGAATATACTTCCTGCTGCAGGCAATGGGGAAAAAAAGCAACAGCAATGAGACATATTTAGAACTGCTCTGTTTGTTCTTCAGGGTTATTGTGTTATTTCTTGACTCTAGATAAATCCTATCTGTGCTTAAAATGTCAGTAGAATTTGCGGGAAGTTTGGCTTTCCAGAACTTATCACTTGTTTCACTCAGACACAGTTTTTATCTTCTACCGGATGTTCAATTTAGAGGGTCCATTTGTGGCATCTTAAAGATAAGCAGATTTAAAACTCAATTCTAGACAAATTTTATTCGGAAGGAAACTGTAGGAGAAGAGCAAGCAGAGTTAAATGAGTCATTGGCCTAGAATTGTTACATTCTCACAAATGGTCCATGACCATTAACTTCCATAGATTCATATCTGGTGCCAATTTAGTGTTGAACTTTCGTTAACTAGACTCTTGTGGGTAGGTCTGAGCAATTAATATTTGGAACTGCAATTTAACGCATAGTCCTGCTTCTTCATGCCTGGCAGAAACCGCATTCCACATTCAACTTTTTTTATTTTTCTTCAGATTTGTGGGTGTTTATTTAAAAAAATAAAAGCGTAGATAATGAGAAAGTTGAACTTGAAAAATACCAAACGTTAAAGCTTTTATTTCATTGTCCCCAAAGATAAGGTTGCAGCAATTTCCTTGCC
This sequence comes from Hydrophis major, assembly GCA_033807585.1. Classification (NCBI taxonomy): domain Eukaryota; kingdom Metazoa; phylum Chordata; class Lepidosauria; order Squamata; family Elapidae; genus Hydrophis; species Hydrophis major. Next base: position 25,270,688 of record CM066335.1, read on the forward strand.
TTCCTTTCATGTCAGCCAATAAAAGTCCCAGATTAATCACTGCTTTGGATGTTAATCACCATCTTTGGATGTAGTCAGTTTCTTCTGCCTACTCTCCACACTAGCAGTTTGTCATCTTGACCGCCACAATAGATTAAGGCTGTGTGTATCTTTGTTTTTCAGGTTCTGCTGGAGACTACTACAGCAAATTTCCAAACCAAATCTATTTTGTGGGGTCCTTGGTGCTCTCTGAGCTTGGTGGTTTTCTTGTAGGTGTTTTATTACCATCAATACTACTACCATGATTAGCTTGGTAATGAAACAAAAAACCCACCAAGCTCAGAGAACACCAATGATCCCACAGTTGGCTTCCTCCTCCTCCTCCTCCTCCTCCTCCTCCTCCTCCTCCTCCTCCTCCTTCCCCTCCTCCTCTACCTTCTCTCTAAGAATTGTCGATCTGCTTCTCCACTCTCCTTCTGCACCTTATAGAAAGTTGGCTGCAGATTAATACAGCTCAGTTAAACTCAGGATGATATTGGGAGGCAACCTTTTTTCAAACTTTACATCTCTTTCTGAAATTTAGGTTCAGCCTAAGTCAGAATGGAAACTGACCAAGGAGAGATTCAATTTGGAAATAAGGAGATATTTTCTGATCATGAGAGCCATCAACCCATGGAACAGAAGTTGCCTTCAGAAGTTGTGGGAGCTTCATCACTGGAGACTTTCAAGAAGTGGTTGACAGCTGCCATCTGTCAGAAATGGTGGAGGGGCTCCTGCTTGGGCAAAGGGTTGGACTCGATAAGGGGTTTCCAACCTTGGCAACTTTAAGACTTGTGGACTTCAACTCCCAGAATTCTCTGGGAGTTGAAGTCCACAAGTCTTAAAGTTGCCAAGGTTGGAGACCCCTGGACTAGATGATCTACAAGGTCCCTTCCAACTCTGTTAATCTAATCCACAAAACCAATTCCCTTTTGAAACTCATGTTACCTAGTTGTGGGTATTCCATCACTGGAGGTTTTTAAGAAGAGACTGGACAGCCACTTGCCTGAAATAGAGTCTCCTGTTCAAGCACAGGGTTGGACTAGAAGACCTCCAAGGTCCCTTCCAACTCTGTTATTCTGTTATTATGCATACACACAAACATATGTGCATGGGCATGACTTCTGACCTCCCTTCCAAGAGTTCTGAGTATAATTATAAATTTGCCTCTTTCCCTAAAGTTACATCAGGATTCTCTTTTTTTCCTACAATCTATCCTATCTAATCATCCAAAGCATAAATTATAAATTTTGTTTTTTGTTTTCTTTTGTTTTACACAAAAAAATCCATAGGGGATTTCTGATCAGCAATTCATGCAGGCCTTGTCTTTCCTGGGAATGAGTCCTGTCCTTTTCAGAAGTTCCAATTAAAAATAAGATGTAGCCCATAGCCAGGAAAAAATAATAATAGTATGTCTGAATTATACACAGCAGTGATTTCCATCCCTTTCCTTCAGCATTTCATTTGGTTCGTTGGGTCTGAGCAATCTGGATGGAATGACAAAGCAAAAGATTCCACGGTCGAATTTGTCCTTTTTCTCTTCCCCAACTTGGTCTGAGCTACCAGCTTGAGGTCATCAGAAAGAAATTTGTTCTCATTAATGTGGTGGCAGTGGAAGGATTTTTGTCAAGAGAAAGGTTTGATTTGGAGCCATCTGGATTGATGGCGAAAGATTTATCATTCAGATAACCATTTGGAAAACGGACAGAAAATTATTTCACCACCATCCCCTCCCCATCTCTGTAGCGAACTAATTATCCAACTGTCTGAGCGGATGCTAAATAGCACACAATGATCCAGCATTTGAGAAGTTATAGGCTTATAAATTTCATTTGTTTGTATTTCTACGGGTGACGTTGGCAGTTTCGGAAATCCTCTTGACAGCTAAATTGAGGGGGTCTTGAACATTTGCTTTACAATTTATTTCCCAGACAATGAATTGTCACAAGACGTGATGCGGTATAAATGTCCAATCTCACGCATGCTGGGTGTTAAACAAAACAACACTGACCAACTTTGCTGGATTAAACAAGGAGAGCCAAGCTGTCACAAAAATCACTCAAGCTCCTTCCAAAAATGAACATTACAATATATATTTTTTCTTCTTCCCTCTTTTGAGTTCAGTAGCTCACGTTCAAGGATAAAGGTTCAGGAACTCTGCTAAACTTTGGGACTGCACCAACTGATTTTGAAATCCGAAGATATTTTATGAGTTCCTATGAAGGCAACTGGATTCATTCATTATATCCTTCATACTGTAATGACCCAGAGTGTAACACAAATGTAACAAAATCCAAAATGTAAATAAATATCCTTTAACGCTTCCAACTTGGCCCCACTGTTCAATAATTCTCAATTGGAGATAAAACGTACTCAAAAATTTGTCTTCAAAAGAAAGCAATACAATCCGAACTTAATGAGAAGATAGAGGTGAAATAAAAAACCAAACAAACTACAATGACAAACTTTCCATAACGGACCAGGATAAGTCATTACCAAATTCAAGAAGATAACAAGGCAGTCTGTTGGAAGGACACCAACCAAGATATCTTCAGCCCAAAATAAAACACGCTTTGCTTCTGGCAATACTGTGTTGTAATCATCTCTCTTATATAGTATTCTCCCCAGCTGCAACCAATGAGGGGGATCATGGCCGCTTCCTCTCTCTTAAGCCAAGTTGTTTCCTTTTCCGTTCCTCCCTGCATGTCCTAGGATGCAGAGGGGATGGGCGTGGTTCTTCCTCTGACTCGTCAGCCCCAGCCTCCTCCACAGCCTCCAGAGCCACACTCACACTCTCTGTCAGCTGTTCTTCCACTCCCTCAGAGTCCGACTATACCAAGGGCATGACACATACTCTAAAGGATGCAAATCTTCTTGACTCTTGTTCTATGTGGAGTATATTCCTCTTCTGAATCTCCATTTCTTCAGGACCCCTTCTCTTTAACCTGGTTTTTTTTAAAGAAAAAAAAAACCAGTGTTTTCCATTGTTTTATCCATGGTACTTTGACTCTTTAGCGCTGGTAGGGTCCCAAAGGTGCTTTTTCAAAAGGCAACTGGACTTTCTTTGTTTTTGGTTGAATACATTTCATTTCTCATCCCAGACACTTCTTCAGTTCTGACTTCAAAGTCCAGTTGCCTTTTGAAATATATCCTTCGTTACAACCAGGCTGAATGATGGAGAATCTCCATACACATTAAGGTGAGAGGAGTTGAAGGGACCAATTTGCTCCAAAGTAGTTTCTACATTCTCATTATAACTTCAGATTTCCATTCTCCCATCTTGGGTTTCATCCTTCTGATTTCCCAAGCACAGTTTTGTCTTCTGAGTTCCGCACTGGATTTACATACTGTATAGCAGTAGATGAGAGTATTTGTAGCTCAGGGTTGAACTGTGGGGTCTTTGGTGCTCTCTGAGCTTGGTTGTTTTCTTGTAGGCATTCCATTACCCAACTAGGTAACATCCTCAGAGCTAGGAGAGAATCGGATTTTCCCTACATTTATATACTAGTGTCTTGAACCACCAAGAACATTTCCACCAACACTGAAGGGCAAGTTGCTTGTATATAAACAAAGAGCAAACCTCACTCCTTTCTAGCAGTGATTATATTAACTAATTGGATAATGAAATGTCTGCAAGAAAACAATTATGCTCAGAGAGCATCAAAGACTCCATATATTACTCTACTGTAGTAGGCTTCAAAAATAATAAAAAAGGAAAATATGCACCACTCTCTCCCTTTTCTATTTGCATTCCCATCCTCAAGCCACTGTTTAAATATTTAAACTTTGCATTAAACATTAGTCATTGTTATTCGCTTCTATTTAAGTCCTAAAAGAATCATATACCAAAGGTCTAAATTTATTTTGTCCTTTTATGTCTAACGTATAAGGGAGCTGTTCTTGCTTGAATTTGGTTGTGCTGAGTATACCCTGATCATATATATCCTCTCTGATTTTTCAACATTCCATGGATATTTTTCCCTGCTCAGTTATTACAATGGTTTTCTCTTTTTTCTTTCTGTTCTACAATGCCACAGATAATCCCAGGGTTTTGTCTACCTTTAAATCATAGCAGAGTCTCCTTGTTGGTTTTCTGAAACAGAACACCCATGTGCTGTATCTCTTTTGGCAATGACATTCTCTGCAGCAGCTATGTACTCTGATTTATTTTCAATGGGAAGAGAACATTTTAATCCCCTGTCTTAGCAAATGTAATTATAATAAAGATATTACAAACTGGGCAAATGAACATAATCACTATATCTGTAGATACTTTGCACAGGGCTGACATTTTACCTTCTCTTCATGACTCAGGAGGTATGGAGAAAGCAGGGGAGAACCTGACATTTTGAAATTATTGCTCCTTTAGTTTACAATGTTAGCAATTATTACAAAATGTCAATTAAGAATCAGTGCCCACAAAGCTTGGTGTTTTGAGAGCTGAGGGATTGCTGTCCAAAAGAAATTCCACATTTGGGAATGCAAAATTTGATCACATTTCAGGAGAGTGTAAGGGGAAGGAATGCAGAAACTGCAGCTGGAGTTAAAAGAGGGGTCAGCCTAGAATCTCTATGTAGCCACAAGCAATCTAAGTCTACTGCCCCACCCTTGAATTCCATTGATCCTTATTTAACTCCAAGCAGGTGTTAATTATGAATTGAGAATATTAGTATCAGGCTTGAAAGATCAGATTCACATGCGAAGATCCAATTAAACTGATTTATTGCTACTCATGTACAGGGATCTTCTCAGCTAACTGTTAGCATTTGCTAGAAATTAGATATGGCTCCACGGGATTGAAGGGAGGTTGGACTTAGTTCATTTGTGACTATGTAGGGATTCTAGGCTGATTCCTCTTTTAACTTCACTCTACCTCTCCTTCCCCTACACCAGTGGAATATTTCAACTTGTATGGTTCTTCTCCTGAGTTTAGGTGGTCTTGGGAAGGTTTAGGATGCAGGTCAACTTGCATGTTAGAGACACCTTTTGTTAGGGCAAGATTTCATAATCCACCACAATGGCAACAGCCCCACTTTTATAAAAAAAAAAAAAAAAACCAAAGCTAATATTTTGACGAAGTGTGAGCCCATATCGCGAGTCCAATTTTCAGCAAACTGTCACCTCATTTCTAGTTTCCTCCCTCCCTTCTTTATTTTCATATTTTTCCTTCCTGAAGTTAAGCAATGTTGCCAAGTTCACCACCTATTACCTCATATCTGATAGGTATGGGAATAACATTTTCCCTGGTGTGATCGAGCAACTTGGTTTACTCTTCTTTTTGGAGACATTAATAAAGGCAAAACCTTGTACTGCCAGCACCTTCAAAAGGAGATAAGAGAATAAACACTGCCATGGCATCAGGGTTGGGCCATGCTGTTCTAATGTGACAGCAATGTGACTTCAAAATAACTATAATTCAGCTCAGATGCAAGATAATAATGCCACAAAATAACCAAACAACACCCCATGCTTTCAATGCAACTTATTTCCTTTGCTTTCATTTAAGGGGATTTATACAAATGAGCTTGGGGTGTGTTTGGCATTTATCTCACTGATCTGTATTGTACCATTTTGTTTTGGTTGTTTTGCTTTGTTTTTTAAAAAATCACACACCAGGCAGTCAGATTCTCAAATTTTTCATCTGTTGAAACAAGTGGTTTCAAGCTGTGTTGGAAAGAATGTGGACGTTTTCGCCCTTGACAGCTGCAAGATTCAGCCCTTCATTGTCTCTTGACGGCTTTATTAATGTATTTACTTTTATTTATTTCTTTATCAGTGGTACTCATGGGCCGCTCAATCACAAGCACCTCCAGATGCCTCCCTTCCAGGGAGAGATCCAGAATTGTAACAAAATAATAAAAGTATGAAAAGTTGAACTCTGGAAATGGAACTAGGAGTTAGGATAGGCGTAGTCCCAAAATTGCTTTTTTCAAGAGGCAACTGGGCTTCCTTTGTTTTTCCTTGAAGAATTTTCCCTTATCATCCAAGAGGCTTCTTTAGTTCTAAGTGGATGGTGAGAAATGGAAGGATTCATATTCTAGAAATTTGTTCATACTCCCATACCCTTCAAAGGTTGTTCAACTCAAAGTGCCTAGCTAAATATTGATGGAAATTCTCAGCCATCCAGGTCATAGTTGTCCCAAATGTGTTTTTTTTCAAGAGGCAACTGGACTTCCTTTCTTCTTCCTTGAAGATGTTCCTTCAGACAGATGTAGGTTAAGAGAAACCTGGCACAACAAAAAGGTCTTCATATTGAAACCAGAGGTGGTATTCAGCAGGTTCTGACTGGTTCTGGATAACCAGTAGCAGAAATTTGAAGTAGTTTGGAGAACCAGCCAATCCCACCTCTGGCTGACCCCCATCAACCCCATCTCTTCTCTGCTTCCCATTGAGTCCCAGCTGATTGTCTGGGTCTCCTTTGGTTGCCCTGCACAGGAGAATGGAGCTGGAAAGCAGGTTAGTGGATTGGGGAGGGAATGGAGTCTTTATAGTATCCTTCTCCTGCCACGCCCACCAAGCCACACCCACAGAACTAGTAGAAAACATTTCTGAATCTCACTACTGATTGAAACAATTACAAAGTAAGTGCTGAGCAAACTCTTTGACTTTGAGATTCTTTTTAAGTAAATATCTGCTCCAAATGAAGTTCTTAACCATGCGAATGTATCTATTTTGGGCAGACTAATTACACCCTCCTCAGAAGTGTTTGCAGGTAAGAAAATGTGTGTATATTTATTCTGATCCTCCCCAAAAGAGGAGGAATTATTATGCATTCTTGACTCTGAAAATAAATTCTACAGAAATCAGTTGTTTTGTCCTGAAGCCTTAGGGTGTGGTTTGCATGTTTATATTGCATATTAATAAGAGAAAGGTTTTCATTTAAGCACTGGAGAGACCAACATTTTTGGAAATATCTCTTCTTGACTAATTTTTCCTCCTGTTGGTTTCTCGTTCTATTTTGGAAAACAAATATGGAAAACGGGCTGGCATGACAAAAATTAAAATGGCATTCTGAATCCAACCTTTTTATTATAGAAGGCTTCCTGATGAGGTTTTATTGTCAGAATATTTGGCAATTCCAGCTAGCACTGAGAAGCATTTCTCTTGGAAACTGGGCACTATTCTAGATTATTCTGAGAGCCAATCCAGAATTTTGAACCAGAATCAGTCCAATTCCTACTTCCATTTACAAACTCCATGGTGTATTCAGTCTATTTCTTTTATTCTGGAATTCCCTTAGCCTAGCCATCAATCTTTTTGGCTACAACAACCTGTAAGGTAGGTACTAAGAACATAGCAAAATTATTTCTATTGGATGAGAGTCTATAGTTCCTGGATTCTCTTTTCCATAGAGGAGGCAAGAGAATGAAAAACATTAACCCTTTTTCTTAAACTCCCATTCACTCCCCAAAAGATATTTTTCCCACCCTTGATTTTTGCTCAATATTTCACCCTACTTTTGGGGAGGTGAGAAGACTCAGAATGGAAATTGGGTTAGAAATTATAGATAGATAGATAGATAGATAGATAGATAGATAGATAGATAGATAGATAGATAGATATAGATATAGATATAGATATAGATATAGATATAGATATAGATATAGATATAGATATAGATATAGATATAGATATAGATATAATGTGAAATTCAAGATTCAATGTTGCTCTGCAACTGAGATTCGCAACTTAAGGATGGGGCACATGTTTTGAAATCAGACTCAAAATCTGAAGACAGTATGCAGCCTAAAACTAAGCACTTTCTTAAAAAATGTTGTTTGATCAATCAATTTGACCATCTTTTTACATGAAGCAAAAAGTTTAAAGGTTCTGGAGATCTTTGCCAGACCAGAGTTGATGTAAAAATGATTGATAATCACACTACCTTCTGCTAGTCTATTCTGAGCTTTTAGAGAACCAAGCTTTTATTAACTAAGTGGTTCCTGTTTCAGTCATGGCCTAAAAGTTGTCCATCTTGCTTACAGTTGGGCACTCGTTCAATTATTTTGACAAAAGTACCTGCCAAAGATCAGAGAGCTCCAAGACGTAAAAATTTCACTTTGGCAAATATCTTTATATCTCTCCTGAAACAGTCTCCATTTTGTTTTGTTTTTATGGCTTAGGTGAGCACAGAATATTAAATCTTATTACTCAATCTTATCCACTTAAACCTTGTGTCTATAATCATTTCTAAGCATTAAAGGAAACCAATTATGTATGATACACTTCAGCTTTTGTTCTGCAAGTCTCCTTAGGGGAAGATTCTATTTCTGTAACCATTTGAAAAAGAAAAAAAGAAAAAAAGAGAGAGAGAGAGAACAATAGACGGCCTGAGTTGAATGCCACGGAAGGATCTTCGGGGAATTTCAAGAAATTATGAGGCAGCCTGCAATCCCAAAGGACCTTCCTCATAGCAATTGCCCATATTTTTCTTGTTTGCTTCCTTGCAGTTTCCAATTCCTTCATCTTCTGTTTTGATTCTTCTCCAGGTTTCTTGGCTGAATATTTTCCTCTCTTTCCATCCCCTCGCTTATCCTCCTATCGTGGTAGCTACTCTCCCAGGAGTCCTAAACCATTTCTAGGACACCTTTAGAAATGTTCTCGGGGCAGTTTCTTTAAAAAAAATTATCCAATTCACTGGAAAAACCCTGATTATCATTACTATCAAAAACTGTGCTGCAATTAAACAGCAAGCATTCATAAAACCCTTAAAACATCCATTCAAATATTCTGCACAGATGTTACCGAAATCAAAGATAACCACAGCTTAAGCCCAGAATGGTCCAATAAAACTCATTCAGGAAGGGGGAGGGAAATCAGAAAATATAAAAATATGCAGAGATGTTCTGAAAACGATTGCTTCCATTGCTTACAATTCTATAGTGTGACTTACATAAAAAAGGAAGTGGGTTTTTCTCAAGGTCAGGACCACCAGGGATTTTCTAGGAACACTATTGAGCTGGGCCACTTATACTGATCTAGCAGGTACTTAGTGGTAGAACACCAGATTTGCTTCAGGAATAGATAGTAATAATAGATAAAAGAATACTTTATTGGCCAAGTGTGATTGGACACACAAGGAATTTGCCTTGGTGTAAATACTCTCAGTATACATAAAAGAAAGGATACATTCATCAAGAGTCAAGAATCATAAGGCACAACACTTAATGATAGTCACAGGGTACAAATAAGCAATTAAATCATACTAGGAAACAGTCCATATAAATCGTAAGGATACAAGTGACAAAGTTACAGTCATACAGTCACAAGTGTGAGGGGATGGGTGATAAGGAATTATGAGAAGATTAACAGTAATAGTAGTGCAGACTTTGTAAATAGTTGGACAGTGTTGAGGGAATTATTTGTTTTGCAGAGTGATGGCTTTCGGGAGAAAACTGTTCTTGTGTCCAGTTGTTCTGGTGTGCAGTGCTCTATAGTGTCGTTTTGAGGGAAGGAGTTGAAACAGTTGATGTCCGGGATGTGAGGGGTCTGTAAATATTTTCACAGCCCTCTTATTGACTCGTGCTACTGCAGTACTGCAGTACTACAGGTCCTCGATTGAAGGCAGGTTGGTAGCCATTCTTTTTTCTGTAGTCCTAATTATCCTCCTGTGTCTGTCCTGTTGGGTTGCAGAACCAAACCAGACTTCACTCCCACCCAGTCACCTCCTCCTCTGGAATATGGAGCATTTCTCGCCATCACCCTTACCTTCTCAGGCCAGTGAGGAGTGATGGGGAGGGGAGGGCCCATCCAGTAGTGGGATCTGCTGACAGAAGCCTCAGCAGAGGACCAAAAGAGCCACAGGTGGCTCCAGAGCTGCAGGTTGCAGACCTCTGTTCTAGGTGCTTAATGGTGGAACACCAGATTTGCTTCAAGAACATCTCAAGTTCAGATCCTGTTCTCTTCCATTAAACAGATTTTAGGTAATTTTTGACCATGGATGTCCCATGGATATCCTTCACTTAGAACATAAAATGGTGAGGCTGGAAGAAAACTTAGAGATCTTCTAGTCCAACCCCTGCTCACGGTCAAATGGTTGTCCCATCTATTTTTGAGAACCTCCAGTAAGGGAACACCCACAATTCCAACAGGATCTGTCCTCATTTCATGTATGAATGATAAATCAACTAGCTGATTTACTTCCAGAATATGTTCATTCACTAATCATGTCAGATTTGTTTGCAGGACATTCATGTGAGGAAGGATAGTTGTGTGTCCCATTTCTGAACTGCTGGTCAGCCAATATATCATCCATGTTGCTTCATTTTCCTTCCCAGTCGTTGTTGTTGTTGTTGTTTCTATATTAGTGTGGTAGCCAAGAACACAATCTGAATGGAGCTTCAGCTGCTGATAAGATAAGGATCCCCAAAAATGGGCACTAAAGAACCTAATGGCAATCAGTTATTGGCGTGAAGGAGAGGTCTTCTTTAGGAGTGCCCAGGTGGCCTAAAAAAATACCCAACAAGCTTGATACTTAAGGTCAAAAGGAAGACAAGAACAAACTGAACTCAGATTTGAGAAGATTCCTGGACTATTTCTGAGCATTACGTGAGGCCATCCCTTCTTGAAGAACTTACTCAACAGTTGGATTGAGCATTGTAAAGACCAACAGCCAAGAAACAATTGGCAGCTCTAACTAGTGGTCCAAAGTCAACTCTACCATAAAATAGGGTGAAACATTTGCTATGTGGTCTGGAAGGAAGAGCAACCCCCAGATGTTCCATTCTCTTGAGGACCATCCTTCTTTCCTAACCTTGACTCGTTGTCCAGAGAGAGACTCTGGCCTAAATATGATGAATCACCACTCCAAACAGCTACCACCAGTTGTGCCTTAGATCTGAGTTGTATCCACTGGTGTCCCCGAAGAGGAAAGAAAAATGGCAACCAACAGGAGAAGGGGGAAACATCTGCTCCATGCATCTTTTCCTGCTATTAGCTGACAACTAAATGAAAGGAACATCTGTGGCTAAGAAAGCAGATGCCTCCACAAAGTGCAAGTGGCACAGGGGGCAGGCAGGAGGAGCAAGCTTGCGCATAGAAGCATGTGGGGATAGAGCTGGAGTGAATGATATCGTTTGTCAGGAGCAAGTCCCCTGTTGCACATATCTTGCTGAGTAGCATAACCTGCATCTATTAAACAAACCACCATCTGCTCAGCAAAGAAGAGGAGGGGGGAAAGGAGGAGGAAATTGAACAGGTAATGCAGGCATTTTGAATAGCCAGTGACAAAACTTGGGCAGAAAGGTGTACTCAAAAAAAACAAACCCCACATGGCAAATACATAAAAACTGTGTTTCTGCAAGCTGCAGAGAATAATAGGATTGCATTGAAGCCATGAAGAGATCAGGCTTAATCAAAAGAAGGGCCAGGGGTGACATGAGACTTATGTTCCAATATCTGAGGGGCTGCCACAAAGAAGAGGGGGTCATTCTATTCTCCAAAGCCCCTGGAGGCAGGACAAGAAGCAATAGGTGGAAACTCATCAAGGAGAAAAGCCATCTAGAAACAAGGAGAAATTTCTCAACAGTGAGAACAATTAACCAATGGAACAATTTGCCTCCAGAAGTTGTACATGCTCCAACATTGGAAGATTTTAAGAAGAGATTGGACAACCATTCGTCTGAAATGGTCTAGGCCGCAGGGGTCTCCAACCTTGGCTCCTGGAAGCCTGGCGGACTTCAACTCCCAGAATTCCACAGCCAGCTTTGCTGACTGTGGAACTCTGGGAGTTGAAGTCCGCCAGGCTTCCAGGAGCCAAGGTTGGAGACCCCTGGTCTAGGGTTTCCTGCCTGAGCAAGGGGTTGGGCTAGAAGACTTCCAAAGTCCCTTCCAATTGTGTTATTCTGTTATTCTGAAAGTTATTAAGGGCCAGAATTGAAAAGTTCTGACAATAAAACATGTCTGCAAAAGGACAATGGTGTCATCCAGATCTTTCCCCATCAATAACAAAAAACGAAGCAACATGAACAACTCCAACTCTAAATGCGGCAGTTGCATCAAATCTGGGGGGAAAATATAATTTCAGGGAGCTTGCCTCTTTCTGACGGCATAATCCAGCTTTTCTCAGTGCAAAATTTCAAACTGCACATTTTCCAGTGTTTTGATATGCGGAGAATGGAAAGCATTGGCTTGGGCTCCTGTTAGCAGTTGTATAGATTTAGAGGATTGGAGCTGTGCCCATATGGCATGTTTCTTGAAACAAAGCAAGGTGAATTTGGTGGGTGTATCAATATGCATAGGATTTTGTTCGATGCTTTTTTTGAACGGCATGGTAGCCTAGTAGTAAAGATGCCTGCCTCCCATTCACAAGGTTGAGAGTTTGATCCTAGGTAGCAGCAGATGTTTCTTCCTCTTAGGACCCGAAGAAAAATTGTGTGCTGCAAACTCCACATAGACATCAGGAAGGGCATTCGGCCAGTAAATTCTCAGCTCCATCCAGTCACACAACTGTACCCCAAATTAAAGGGTGATAAAAAGGGAGTTTTACGTGTTTTCCCTTTACGGTCTACCCAGTTGTACCATTTGTCCCATACCCTATAATAATCTGTGTGAACCCTAGGAACAAATTATATGCAACTATCTTTATGAAATGTACAAAAATAACAAAGGTGTTAAATATTCTTTTCTTCTACATTATTATTACTAGCATTTTATATTCACTATATTTTATTATTTATTATTTAAAAAGTATGAATATATTATTATCTATTATTAATTAATAAATAGTTATAATCCAATGAGAAGATTAGTAAAGTATTACAAGTTATGTAGTGATTAAGATTTGATAGTTAATAGAAATGTGAGAAGTATTAGTAATGATTATCAGGACATATCAAATTCAATATCAAATGTAAAGAGGAATGTGTTTTGTATACATTATTGGTTATGTATCTTCAAATTTGTATGTTTTTAATTCTTGTAAATAAAGTTTATTTTTAAAAATTTTTTAAAAGGGAGTTTTGTGAGATGCCTTTTCTTTTTGCATCAAAAGACGTACTATATAGAATCGCATTTTTAGCAGCCCTGCTAGGTTTTTCCAAACTTTGAAACTGACAAAGGAAGAAAAACCAACAACACAAATATTTTCAGTAGAGCTTCTATATAGTTTCCTGGAGGTCAAAAGTAGCACATTGAACGCCACTATCCAACAGTAAAGATCAACCAAAGCACATTTTTTAATTCCAGCAAAACTCCCTTGAATCACAGTTCCTTCTACAACTCATTAGCCCCAAGGATGGTAGTTTCATTTTTCATATTATTAGTATGCTGGACATCGTCTAATTAGTAACGGAAAATTAACTGTCCTTGAAACTGCACAAGGCAAGGACAGCACAGCTTGCCTCATTGAAGCATTTTCATCTTCTAAATTTTTAGCCAGGATCAAAAAGATGAACATCCTACCATTCAATATCCAAGGTATCATTCAGTGTTACTTCCCTAACTCCAGATGCTCTGTTTAATCAGTAAAACCGGTCTAACTAGGTTCAAAAAGCAACAATTTACTATATTCATACATCTCATTTTCAAGTAAATATTTAACGATACACAAAGAGAGATTTTGTAAACTTTCCTTATTATTTCAAGGACTTTTACGTCTGGAACTTTTCAGAATTTTCTCAGTGGTTCAATATCACCTGTAAATTATTTTATTAATATGTGCATTTTTAAAAAGGCTCTGATTTTTCATTGTTCGGGAATCAGTTTTGCTTCAAATTATGTTTCAACCAAACCTACTACTATGGGGGATGATGAATTGCTGCAAAATTGGCCTCCCAATTTCTTGATCCAATGAGTTTAATTTCCATTAGTTACTCTTCAAATTCTGTATAAGGGTTCCCATTCAACCTTGGTTTGCCTTCTGTGCTTACAAGCAAATTGTGTTTATTCTTCCAACACATCCAGCAGGAGTCCGCTTGTCATTGGAAAGGTAGAGGTTTCACTGCTAATTGAATACTTCCTCATTTTTACTACTCCTTTATTGAGGTTGGATGAAGTTTAATGATACTGGAAGCAGCTGGTTTTGTGAAATTGTATCAGATATCATCATGAATAAAATAAAATGCCCAGCAAAGGGTAGTAAAGGCTTGGTGTTCTGAGTCACAAACTACACATCTTGACTCATGTTAAGTAATGTAAAGAGAAGAAATGGAAAAACTAAGCAATGGTACAGTTGTCTCCATTTTTTTTCACTATGGTGGTCATTTCAACCCCGTAGCAGATGTGATAATGTGCATTGGACATATGCCTCCCTGCCAATGAGCAAAAATAAAGAAAAGCAATGTTTGAAAACTGCTTCATTTATTTATCTATTCATTTATTTACCAAAAGCTGCCCATCTCCCAAATGGGCAGCTTACAATAAAACCAACCATTAAAAAGCCTTAATAACATTAAACAACTAAACATAAATATAGACCAGATTGTGGGAGAATGTTGAGAATGTTATGCATAGTATGACCAACTTGAGGGTCCCCGTTATTCAGAGATTCCCCGGGTCTGTTGAAAACAGCCGCATTTTGAGGGATTTTGCAAGAGGAGGAGGAGGAGGAGGAGGAGGAGGAGGAGGAGGAGGAGGAGGAGGAGGAGGAGAAGAAGAAGAAGAAGAAGAAGAAGAAGAAGAAGAAGAAGAAGAAGAAGAAGAAGAAGAAGAAGAAGAAGAAGAAGAAGAAGAAGAAGAAGAAGAAGAAGAAGAAGAAGAAGAAGAAGAAAGACAGACAGATATATATCTATTTAGGGTGATTTCATTTGTGCTTTGTGTATTATTGATTCTTCATTGCTTCTTGCTGATGTAGCCATACTTGCTGACCTTCAATTACAACAAATAGCATTATGTTTTTCTTATTATTTATGGAGCAGAAACAGTAAGATTCATCTCATCATGTCTTCCTAAAACACAAACATAGTGAATATTTTTTTGATGGCAGCCTTTTTATATAGAGCCCCAGATGTCAGACAGGACCATTGAAATGCCTCACGTATAGCTTTTTACCATGATTTGCCGCCCATTAGGGTTCTTTTCATCTCCTCACAGGCCCAGAGAATCAGGAGATAATTAGAACGCCACTGTTTGTTTCAACTTTATCCCTTGGACAAAATCCCCTTGCAAGCCATCACCGAATCAGTTATCTTACCTCCTATGTATTTAATGCAGTCATTGTAAATATCCTAAGCAAAGACTATAAAACAGGAGCTGAGGTCGCCAGCTTCTTTTCAAGTTTCTTCTCTAATCACAACCTCAACTTTCCACACATAAACCAATTTAAGCCACACACAGCCAAGGCTGACACCCAACATCTGTTTGATGCAAATGCATTCTAAAATGAGCATCTCCCGCAGCAGAGATGGGCAAATATTGCCACAATTTATTACCAAAAGAGACAATAACAAATTTGGGGATGAGAGCTAAGGAAAAAAAAACAAAGTAACCCAATAAGACTACTTTGTGATTACAGGGAGGGGGGAAACAGAGACCACCCAGAAAAGTGAATCCAATATTTATCTATCCAATGCTAGTTGCTTTCCCACTAGGTAAAGGTTCCCCTTGCACATGCATGCTACTTATTTTTGGCTCTAGGGGGCGTTGCTCATCCCCGTTACAAAGCCGAAGAGCCAGCACTGTCCAAAGACGTCTCCGTGGTCATGTGGCTGCCAGCAAACACTGAAGGTGCACGGAACGCTGTTCCCTTCCCACCAAAGTGGACCCTATTTTTCTACTTACATTTTTGTACATGCTTTCAAACTGTTAGGTTGGCAGAAGCTGGGACAAGTAACGGCAGCTCACTCCATTAGGTGGCGCTAGGGATTCGAACGGCCAAACTGCCGACCTTTCTGATCGACAAGCCCAGCATCTTAGCCACTGAGCCACCGCACCCCACTAGCCATTATCAAAGGTAGATTAGCTCCAACACAAAACAGCACCTTGGAGAGCGAATCAATTGGTAGATGTGCAACTTCTTGGGAAGGAGTAGCTAGAATTGGTTGGGCGAGTGGAGGCTGGAAACCTAGTGTTCTGACCCAGCTCCCCAAACAGAACAAACCCTCTGTGGTTGTAGTAACAATTCCTTTATTAGGATCACCAGCAGCCCTGGCAAAAAGCTTCTCTTTCAACGGAGGTTAACAAGTTTGTCCAGCAGGGGGGATGAATAATTGTCTGCCACATCTCTGCCCCCTGCCTTTTATCCCCTGAGCTAGGGTCAGGCTTAACTCGCAGCAGTGGCTCTTCTATCCCAAGGACCAGCCCATAGATTTCCACTGCTCTCCTCTCCTCTGCCTTTTACACATCTGCGCATCAAGCACTGGATCCAACTGTTCCTCCTCTTCCTCATCAGTCACCTCCAGACCTAAGGGATGTTGACTGTCCAGCTGAGGGCTGATGGATCTCTCTCTCTCTCTCTCTCTCTCTCTCTCTCTCTCTCTCTCTCTCTCTCTCTCTCTCTCTCTCTCTCTCTTTCTCTCTCTCTCTCTGACAGCTCCATTCTCTCTTCCCCCTCAAAGTTCTTGATGCTGATCATGACTCCCATTCCTCCTCCTCCTCTTCTGATTCAGCTCCTAGAGAGGCCAGCGGCCAACAGGCCAGAACGATTAGCTTGTTTTAACTGTGTTTTCACAGAACACTGAATATTTTTAACCAAACTGAGAGACAGGGAAGCAGATGTTCTGGAATCTGGAATCATCTGATGTGAAGACACTTTCTTCCAGCAACATTGTGCCAGTAAATAAGAGCGATCTGACATGTGGATTTAGCACCAGTTCTGCATTTTGATTTTAGACATGACAAATATATTCGCAGAAGGGTACAGCTCACAAAACTCATCCCTACCCATCTAGCAGTTTTTTTCACACAGACACACACTCCTGTGCAAAGTTTTGTGTGCAGTGCATCGATTGCTAACACTAATGAATTCTAACATCTGTGATGTTCCTTCCCCATATTAATTCATTGGGGCTTTGGGGAGGGGAGGAGTTTTGTTTCCAAATACATTTTTGAGTAGGAAAGGTCAACCTGCCACAAATAAAAAGGAAGCCTGGTCTCTGTCCTATTCCCTTTGACCCATCTCTCCTGAAAGTTAAGTATAGCCTCAGGCCACTCCAGGTTAGTGCATCCCTGTATAAACACCCAGGGACCTCTCGGAAGGGTTCGTCCTTTGCCCTGCTTTGAAATCAATAAGCAAAGTGGATGAGAAAAGATTGGGAAGCAAATTTGCACAATGCACAACTCAGAAGGAGAGATTTCTAGTTCTGTAAAGTAGCTTGGAGTTCTCCATGACCTTGCCCTGAGTTTCAGTCCCATGGAGCCAGTACAAAGCAGAATTTCTTGGACTGTAATGAAGGAACAGGCAAAAGGACCCCTCCTCTAAAATTGTACTCTCTGTAGAGAATTATTATTTGCAGATGTTCACTAGTGCATGGGAAGGAATGGAAGCAGCATTGTTCCTACAATCCTCAGAACATGCTCACTCAAAGAACAAGGCAACTGCATGAACAGGAAACTGAGAGGCACAAATGCAGGGAGCAGATGATCATGAAAATACACACAACACACACACATGTATACATATACTCTAGAAAGAGTGCAGAGAAGAGCAACAAAGATGATTAGGGAATGGAGGCTAAAACATAAAGGATAGTTGCTAGAATTGGGTGTGTCTACTTTAATGAAAAAAAGGACTCCGGGTGATTTGATAGCAGTGTTCTAGTATCTCAGGGATTGCCCCAAAGAAGAGGGAGTCAAGCTATTTTCCAAAGCACCTGAGAGCAAGACAAGGAGCAATGGGTAGAAACTAATCAAGGAGAGAAGCAACTTAGAGCTAAGGAGAAATGTCCTGATGGTAAGAACAATTAATCAGTGGAACTCCTTGCCTCCAGAAGTTGTAAATGCTCCAACACTGGAATGGTATAGGATTTCCTGCCTAGGCAGAGGGTTGGACTAGAAGACTTCCAAGGTCTTCTATTCTATTCATGTACAACTAATTTCACAATTGACACAATCAGTGGTAGCCAACTCTTTGCAGGGCATGAGTTTGGGTAGTCCTCGACTTACCACCGCAAGGGACTCTGAAATTTCCATATGGTTAAGTGAATCGCAGGAGTTGGGAAGTTTATTGGTTGTTGAGTGGCCCCATTGTATGGCATTTCTAGCCACCATTAAGTGTGTGTGTGTGTGTGTGTGTGTGTGTACACACACACACATGCACATACATATACATATACATACATATACGTGTGTGTGTGTGTGTTTTACAGATATGTCAAAGACAACAGTTTGAGGAATGAGGAACTTGGGAGGCTATGTCTTAATTATGGCCTTGTCTGCTAATTGTTATTGGAGCAATAATTAGGGACAAATGTGCTGATGATTACTAGACAAATTCAAATGCAAGCTAAGCAATATTAATAGCAATAGCCCTTCGACTTATATACTGCTTTACAGTGCTTTACAGCTCTATCTAAGTGGTTTGCAAAGTCAACAAAACACCCCCACTAATCTGGGGTCTTCCTTTTACCAACCTCAGAAGGATAGAAGAATGAATCAACCTTGAGCCAGTTAGGACTGAACTCCTGGCAGTGGGCAGAATTAGCCTGCAATGTTGCATTCTAACCACTGTGCCACCACAGTTCTTAACCAACCTTGATAAGGTCATAGCATGACCTAAGAGGAGTTGGTTTAAGGTGGGGTACTGCTGAAGGAAAGGCACATGGCCTGGTGGGAATTCCACCCTGTGTCCTTTCTTCTGTGCAGAATATGAAACTCAGTGGCACAGTGGTTACAGTGCAATACTGCAAGCTACTCTTACTGCAATTTGGCAGATTGAATCCCACCAGGCTCAAGATTGACTCAGCCTTCCATCTTTCCAAGGTGGTTAAAATGAGGACCCAAATTGTTGGGGGCAAGATGCTGATTCTGTAAACCACTTAGAGAGGGCTGGAAAGCACTGTGAAGTGGTATATAAGTCTAAGGGCTATTGCTATTGCTATTTTACAAATCTCCACCTTGGTGGGTGGTTTACTGGGGCTTTGCAAACCAGACAGAACCAGTTTTCTGGGACAGCAGTAATTCTCTAATTCTGTCTACAATTTTAAGCCTTGCAAAGAAAGATGGATAAAACTCTGGTTGCTAAGTATCTTCAGCTCAAGAGCCAGACTTGATTTGGCAAGGAACCAGCCAGGAAAGAAAGTAACTCCCTTTTCAAGAAGATATATACCGAATGTCAAAATGGCAGAGCAGAGATCTAATGAGGTGCTTTTCAGTAATCCATCATACACTCCATCCCAAAATATTGGTACACTTGGGTCCAAGAGGGAAATAAGCAAGAGGAGAGGGGGGAAGAAGAAAAAAGAGAGAGAGAAAGAAAGGGAGAGAGAGAAGGAAAGGGAGAGAGAGAAAGTAGAGGGAGGGGGAGAGAGAGAATGAGATGCCACTAAAAATATCAGAATTTGGCTGCTGTTTAAATGAAATGTCAGCAAAACTGTGAGTGCAAATTAGGGGGTGTTAACAGATGTCCCCATGAGAAGCAGACCAAGTCTGGTGTCGGGAAAAAAAATCACACTCAGAGAAAGTCTCGATAGTTGCCTATTTTGTGCCTGTGTGTCTTTTCCTGCAACACCTAAATAATAAGTTTTGCAAGGAGAGGAGTACCACCTAAGGACCAAGGGTAAGATTCTAACAAGGATGCTGATCATGTTTATTGTTGGCTGAACTGCAGAGTATTTCTTCTTCCTTTTTCCCTTGCTCAAGTATTGTGGCCAAAACCCTGCTCACCTAAAGCAACCAAGTCACTTTAGCAATAGCAATAGCCCTTAGACTTATATACCGCTTCACAGTGCTTTGCAGCCCCCTCTTAGCAGTTTACAGAATCAGCCTCTTGCCCCCAACAATCTGGGGTCCTTATTTTACCCACCTCGGAATTAGGGAAGGCTGAGTGAACTTTGAGCCTGGTGAGATTTGAACTACCAAATTGCAGTCAGCTGGCAGTCAGCAGAAGTAGCCTGCAGTACTGCACTCTAACCACTGCTGCACCATGGCTCATAACAGCATAATATAACAGAGTTGGAAGGGACCTTGAAGATCTTCTAGTCCACCCACAACTCAAGCAGGAGACCCTACACATTTCTGACAGATGTCAGTCCATGTTTTCTTAAAAGCCCCCAGTGTTGGAGCATTTGTAACTTCTGGAGGCAAGGAGTTCCACTGGTTAATTGTTCTCACGGTCAGGAAATTTCTCCTTAGTTCTAGGTTGTTTCTCTCCTTGATCAGTTTCCATCCGTTGCTTCTTTTCCTGCCTTCAGTAGGTTGATCCCCTCTTCTTTGCGACAGTCCCTTAGATATTGGAACACTGCTGTCATGTCACTGCTAGTTTTGAAAATACAACATTATTTTATTAGGTGTGTAAACCAACCATAACAGTGTGTACATGGGGCTCCCAGCTAAGCATCAGTAGCTCGCTGAACCACCCTAAGCAAAACAGAATCACAGTTTAACCTTTGGCCTGCTCCGTTGCAAAGATAAAACAAAGAAAAAGGCAGTCATAGCACATTACAGCATGAGCTTGGCATATTTTTGATACATCCTTCTGGGTGAGCTGTTTATTTACCCCTTCCCTAGTAGATAAGTCTGCATGCTAGTTGTGCTAATTTTGAGATATAGTCAGTGAACATACCCAATGGACCACAGGTTCCCGAAGGAGTCTTCTGGTAACCACTAAGAGTCACTTCAGTTTGCTGTGAAAGTTTTTTTAATAGGGACACTTGAAGCAATTCACAGGTATGGAGGAACATCTTCAGGATTAGTAATAAATGAAACTGACATGTGCATGGTGGGGAACTTTGGGCCAGCACAACAGAGATGCATGTTAATATCACATCTGACCATGTACACAGATCTGAAAAATCTGCAATGAATTTCATCTCTCATTAGGCATAGATGTTCTTTCTGGAAAAATCAAAGGATTTCATGGGATATGATGTTTTCTTCTTAGGTCACACATTAGCTTGAAAATTATACAGGGTATTTGAAAATGCATAGGACAGTGGGTTGGGGGATTCCCCTTATAAGGTGGGAAGAAGAAGGATTGCAACACAACAAGGAAGATAAACAACTGAACCTCTTAAGCCAAGATGTTACCAAGTTGATAAATATTGCATTAGAATCCTAATAGAGCAGAGAAGGCTTCTGGAATTTATTCCTTGCAAAATTTGAATGTAGCTATTTGTTTATCAACATGCATATTTAACCATTTTCTTTTTAAAAATAATAAAAATAGAAATGGCTTAATGCCATTCCAAAGAGAAAATACACAGTGCTTCTGCTTGTTTGTGCTCACCAGGACAAAAAGTAATTGTGTAAACAAAGAGACCCAGAAAGAGAAAAGTGTAAGTGGCCCTAAAATAAGTGAAGGGTACGCTAAATGTTTATAAAAGCTCCGGAAATTACACAATAATTTGCCATACTTTTATATCACTAAATAGCAGGTCCTGAGGAAGAAGAAGACAATTACATGGAAGGTTCAGGCTTAAATTCACAGGTGGGTCACAAAGAACAACAATACAAATCTCTAACTAAAATCAGAACTTGTACTGACTGATGAATGTGGTGGATACATTGAGGTAGAAGTTAATTTGCATGGAATAAAGACCTTTCTTCTCCTTTAGAAGCTGAAGAAGCTTCTTGGATGAGAAGTGAAATGTCTTCAAATAAGAACCAGAAAGTCCAGTTGCTTCTTGAAAAAGCATCTTTGGGACAACCATGACCTGGATAGCTGAGAATATCCATAGATAACTTTAGGACCTGTTCATGTCAACTAGCAAACACTTCACATATGTCATGGTAAATCCATTGCCACCATCTATAACATGCTTAACCCAGTCTTTTATGCAGAACGAGATCAGATTTCTTCAGTCTAGAGTTTTCATCCAGGTTAGTTGGATTTGCAAAACTCTGTCAATTCCAAGCCAACCAGAAATTAGAGCAGTTCTAATCCAACCGTGTTTTTTTAGAATAGAAAGGCTAGCCCAACTGGGGTGAACTTACAAAGGGCATGCTTGGAGTCGTTTTTACAACTGGCCCTTGAGAAATTACAGAGAGAAAATACAGTTTTCAATAACAATTCCAATAAGGGGGAAATGAATCTATTTAGTAGCAGTGGTTTTTCTAACTCCCATTCTCCCACATAATCTATTCATTTGGTAATGTTTTAGCCATTGCCGGTAGCTGCCCTCCTGCTCTTTATGGATTTAATATCAAGCTATGTTGAATGAGAGAGAAAGGAAGGGAATATTATTCCCTTTTTTTCCCCTTCTGCCATCTGCTGTGCTGCTATTCAGTACCCCAGGCTGTTGATATCACTTGGAAATAGGATTTCTTCCAGAAGTGGAGTGCCAAAAAGCACCCCCTGCAGATCTTAATGTCCATTAATGTTGGGGTCCTGACCCATCTCGGCTATAGATAGGTTAGGAATATATTCAAGCCAACAGAGATTGTTCAAGCTCTGTATTCTAATAAGGAAAGTGCTCCTTGAGACCGGTAATCATGTTAGTAGACATTTTTTTCTCCACCGAACGTGAATCTGTGTCTCGTTCTGAAAATTATAGGTTTCTGAATGGGATTTCAATGTCCGATGAAATTGCAAGTGGAGAGTGATATGTTGGGGGCCATCATTAGAAATGAGGGGGCGAGTGGGGAGAAGATGAAACCATGCCCACCGTGCACAGACATTGAAGGCTTCAGATGAAGGATTTGCAAAAGAGCCTTGGAGAAATCAGCTTCTTGACCCTAAGGCTGATGTTGTGGCCTGTCAGAGGAGAAGGAGGAAGAGGAGGCGGCGGCGTGGGAGTGAGGGTCAGCATCAGGGCAACATGGAGCTCTGAGGAGGAAGAGGGAATGGAGCTGGCAGAGAAAGAGAGAGAGACCGAGACGAAGCCTGGGCCATCCATCAGCCATCAGAGGGAGAGTCAACAGCCCCCAGGGCTGGAAGTGGCTGATGAAGAAGAAGAGGAACAGCTGTGTCCAGTGCCTGATGCATGGATGCACAGAAGGCAGAGGAAAGGAGAGCAGTGGAAATCTATGGGCTGGTCCTTGGGACAGAAGATCCAACACTGATAGCGAAGCCCCACCCTAGCTCTGGGGATAAAAAGCAGGGGGCGGAGATGGAAAGCTGTGGCAGACAACTATTCATCTTCTGGCCAGACTAACTTGTTAGCTTGCAAGAGAAACTTTTCCCCATGGCTGCCAGCATTCCTAATAAAGGAATATTTTGAGTTCATGTCAGAGGGTTTGTCGTGTTTGGGAAGCTGGGTCAGGACAGCTGAGTCTGCACCAGTGAGGGCCATAAGTGTCTCTTTCAATGCATTCTCATCTTATCAGTTGAAACTAGTAAGAGACTTCCATATCTACAACAGGTTTTCAAGAGCAGTGATGGTCTCCTTCCTCATGTTTTTAACCACCCATTCCACATTCCATAGAAGAGTGAAGGTCATGTCCTTCCTTCCTTCACCCCACCCCATGAAATTTGGGAGGAGGAAGGTCATGAATGGTGACCCCCAAGATGTTACAGCCCTCATAAGTGCAAGAACCAGTTGTAAGTCCTTTTCTTCAAGACCATTGTAACTTCAAATTGTCACTAAACAAAGTGGTTGTAAGTAGAGGATTACCTGTAGCTATCCTACCTTTTGTTCAAGAAGTCAAAATGGCCTATATTTATGTGTGTCTTGTCTGCCAGGCATTACATATACATATACATATACATATACATATACATATACATATACATATACATATACATATACATATACATATACATATACATATACATATACATATACATATACATATACATATACATATACATATACATATACATATACATATGTTTTCGTAGATTTTCATGGGTACAGGTATGTAGGTCTAGGTGTGTTTGGGTCTTTTCCCGTGTAAGATTAAGAGTATCTTGGCAATGTTTCAGCAAGGTCCCACTCGCCATCCTCAGGCTGGTGCTTTCGGCTTCGTGCTTGCACTGGCACGAAGCCGAAAGCACCAGCCTGAGGATGGTGAGTAGGATCTTGCCAAAACATCGCCAAGATACTCTTAATCTTAGGAAATTTATTTCAAAGAGCAAGAAAAAAAATAGACGATGAATAATTATGCTTCCTTGGAAACTCATCAAGGATATACCCATTTCTGCAGCTGAATATTTTGTCAAAATCCTATTTTCAGCTACAGCATGGCTCATAATACCACCGTTTCCCAGGAAACCCAATAATCAGCCAGTTAAAGGGGAGACCACCCTGATTTCCTTCTCCATTTCTCCCTGGTGCAAAATTGTTGAGCATCCAAAATCCAGAGTGAAGTCCAATCCTTCTTATATTTTTTTTATACAGGTTAGGAGAGCAGGGATACATGACTTTTCTTCTTCACTGAATATTGCATCTTCCAGTTCCAAATCCTCAAGGAATGGGAAGATAAAACATAGACTCATAGGACTAGGAAAGATCTTGGAGGTCTTTAGAATGTTGACAATAGAATATAGTCTAGTCCAACTCCTCATTCAAGCAGGAGATCTTATACCATTCTAGTCAAATGGTTGTGCATTCATTCCTTAAAAACCTCCAGTAATAGAGCACCCATTACTTCTGGAGGTTGGTTCTCTCTTTAACAAGCTTTCAGCTGTTGCTTCTTTTCCACTTCTTGTCCTCCAAGATGCTTTGGAGAATAAATAAACCCCCTCTACTCTGTGACAGCCCCATGGGTACAGGAAGAATTCGCTCTAATCCTTCTCTTCATTACACTAGACATACCTAGCTCTCTCAACCGGTCATCATATGATTCAGCCTCCAGATTCCTTATGATCTTTGTTTCTCTTCTCTACCCAGGAAGATAGACAACTCTAGCAACCAGAGAGGAAATATCAATCCTGAGATTAGCAGATGAAGGAAAACTGAGTCAAAGTTTCGGAAAGAGGAAGGAGGTAGAAGTGCAGCCTGCTTGCAGAAATGAATTCCTCTTGCAAGTAGAAAAATAAAATAAAATTACTTATGGTGCTATTACTGTGCCTATATTTCAGATCCCCATTTTACATGGAAATGGCATTCATGTCTCACCATCTAAAACTTTAATGTCCATAGGGAAGTTTCCTAGCTATAAAGGATTCTGGTCTACAGTTCAAAGGTTCCAGTTGAAGATTGGAGAACCAGATCAAAACAAATCCTTGGAGGGCACAGAGCAAAGTCACATTGCAAAAGTATCAAGTCCACAAAACACAAGAAAGGAATAACGGGTGAAGTGAGCTTTGAGAAATAGCTCAGGTGTTAAATGTATAAATATGTGTAGGGACACAGTGTCAATCTATTATAACTTAAGGTATCTCAAATAAGTTCTAGTTAATTAAAACTCGGGGTTAAATATCCAGGGACTGCATGATCCCTCACCTCCAATCTTTCTTTGCAGTTATGCTGCTGAAATCTAGTGGAAAAACCACATGAGTACAACACTGTAATTAATAGTTCCTTTAAAAAAAATCAGTGCAACCAAGAAGTTAAATCTTTGCTAGGCTTAGCATGTTTTACTCACCCTTCCAACTCAACCTCAAACTTTTTACAAAGGAACAAATTAAAGGCATGGCTTTTTTTTGAGCTTCTGAAACCTCCAAGTGACCCAAAAATGGTGAAGACTCCATCTGTCAAAAGTATACTTTTGGATTGGGCCAAGGTTGGTTAATTTAATTAGAGCATATAAACAAGCAATTATAAACATCCATGGTGGCACAATGATTAGAGTGCAGTATTGGATTTTTTTTTTCCAGTTCTGGACAGTGATGGGATTCAAATAATTTAACCACCGGTTCTCTGCCCTAATGATTTCTTCCAACAACCAGTTCACCAAGCTGCTCAGAAAGTTAACAAGCAGTTCTCCTGAACTGGTGCAAACTGGCTGAATCCCACCAATGAGGCTAACTTTGCCCACTGCCAGGAGTTCAATTTTGACTGACTCAAGGTTGACTCATCCTTCCATCCTTCCGAGGTCAGTAAAATGAGGATCCCAGATTGTTGGGGGCAAGAAGCTGACTGTAAACTGCTTAGAGAGGGCTGTAAAAGCACTGTGAAGCGGTATACAAGTCTAAGGGCTATTGCTATGTGCTATTCAGGGAGCATTTGTTGATTCTAGATGGATGTAGGTGAGTCCTTTTACAAAAAAGCTTTGTCGCCATGCCTTCACATCTCAACATACTTTACCACCAGCTTCCTTGGTGCTGTCTGAGTTTGTTTTCTTGCAGATGTTTCATCACCCAACTAGGTAACATCTTTAGTGTTATGGCAGTGAAGAAGTTACTCAGCTGGATAAGGAAGCATCTTCAGGAAAACAACAACAAGCTCAGAGAGCACCCAGGACTCCACAGTTCAATCAGGAGCTACAAATATTGTCTTCTATTGATACTTCAATAAGGGACATGGTAGCTCAGTGGCTAAGACGCTGAGCTTGTCGATCAGAAAGGTCGGAAGTTCAGCAGTTCAAATCCCTAGCACTGCAAAATGGAGTGAGCTCCCGTTGGTGGAGCATCCCATCTTCTGCCAACCTAGCAGTTCGAAAGCAGGTTAAAAAAATGCAAGTAGAAAAATAGGGACCCCTTTGGTGGAAAGGGAACAGCGCTCCGTGCACCTTCGGTGTTTAGTCACATGACCACGGAGGCCACATGACCACGGAGACGTCTTTGGACAGTGCTGGCTCTCTTTGGCTTTGTAATGGAGATGAGCACCGCCCCCTAGAGCCGGAAACGACTAGCACGTAGGTGCGAGGGGAACCTTTACCTTATTGATACTTCACAGAGTTGTAGTTCCAGAACTAGCCTCCTGAAATGAGGCAGAAGACAGATAAGCCCAAATTCAATTGTGTGGATTCCAAGGGGAAAAAAAAGAAAAGTTTCATCCAGTCTTTGCGATGAAAGACTGGCAGAAAATTTCTCTCTCCTTTGAAAAAGAAACATTTCCATAGGCAAGGGAACCAGCACTTCTCAATCCCATTGTATACATACGCAATTACTTCTCTGTGGGACTAATCTCCTTACAACACATTGTGAATATCAGTTTTGTTCAGCATCTGACTAATATAACACAACACTAATGTTATCCCCAATGAATTCGCTCACCACGTAAGACAAAGATGGTCGATCAGCCAAAAATATCAAAATGCAACTCAAGGATATAAAGCAATGTTTTGGCATGCATTTACATTTCAAAAAGGAAAGCAGAAATATATATATTTTTTGTGCTATTTACTTTCTATCTGATACTCTTTGTTCTGTTTAATTTCCACAGAGCGCAGATCAAACATGAGTCAATTACAGCCCTGGCATTGTTATGGAATAAAAGGCATTTTAAAAGAGATTTGTATTGTGTTTAATCAGTGTATTATAATCAGGAGAAATTATTTTAGATTAATTTTTAAAAGATACCACCGTGGTTTTAATTATGTAGCATCACCTGTGCTGTTAGTTTCTCACAAGCAATTACACTTGGGCAGATCAAAAATCTAAGAAGCGTGCAGAAGTTTTCACTTCAAAACAAACCACTTAGGGACTTTTGCATAAGCCAAGCTTGTAAAATACAATTTGGGAAAAATTTGTCTTTCACTCTGTGGTGAAGACCAGTGGTGGGATGCTGCCGGTTCACACCGTGGCCCCACCTATCCACCTCCGCCATTTCCTGTCCCATATTTCCTTTTTTTTAGCTCCGCTGATTTGCACGGCAGAGTGGATTGTTGTGCCTCAGCTGTTTTACTCACAGGTAAATGTCAGGGCTCTGGTAGTTACCCCCATTTTAAATCATGAGTCTCTAGCCATATTTTCAAAGCTCAAGAAGATTTATTAGGAGTAAACATGTCAGCGCTTCCTGGGTGTAGCCGACTCTGAGACACATCATTCATTCTCCCACTTGACCCTAATTTTCCGCACTGCCTGGGTGTATCATAATTCATATAATCCAATGGGACACATCCATAGCCAAGAGTCATCAATCATACTCTCCAGTTAAAATTTTGCACAACAGAAACTTCAGTCACCTAGTTACTATCTTTAAAAACATTTATGGAATGCAGGCTCCCACCTCCCTTTTTGCTGGCAACTCTAAAAAAATCAGAGAAATGTTTGATGAGTTGACAGTAAGTTTTTAAACTTAAAATGGGAGGTTTTTGAATGCTGCGCACTGAGCATGCTCTCATAGAACCAGTAGTAAAAAAAAATGTTGAATCCTACCACTGGTGAAGACTGAATTGTCAATGGTGTCCCAAGCTCAAACAGCAGATAATCCTCGTCTTCTATTAGTGACCATTCGAAGTTACAATGGCACTGCAAAAAACTTTTGTGGTTGAATCGAATTGTGAATCACAACTGGCCTGGACACAATATGGGATCAGAGACAAATCCTATTCTCATTCATTCCCTTGAATTCCTGAAGAATGTTGTACAGCTACAACAGTTCACTTAATGAAAAAAGGGTCATGTCACTTTTTTATAGGGCCGTTGTAACTAAATGAACTGTTGTAGCTGTACTACATTCTTCTGGAATTCAAGGAAATAATTGAGAACAGAGGGCATTTATCTCTGATCCCATATTGTGTCAAGGCCAGTTGTGATTCAGAATGAGATTAGAAATAGAAATAGAGTAACACAGTTAGAAGGTACCTTGGAGGCCTTCTAGTCTAACTCCCTGCTTAGGCAAGAAACCCTACGCTACTTCAGACAAATGGTTGCTCAATCTCTTCTTAAAAATTTCCAGCGCATTCACAACTTCCAGAGACAAGTTGTTCCACTGGTTAATTGTTCAGACTGTCAGGAAATTTCTCCTTGGTTCTACGTTGCTTCCACCACAAAAGTTAGTTGGGCGATTTGAACAGATCTTCCATGCCACAGGTGTCATTAGCAAAAACATACACGGATGAGCAGATTGTACCATGTGCTCAGGAACCAGTCCCTCTGCTGTAGTAGAAGGCAATAGGAAAGAAAAAAAGCAGTGTGAATCACACAACAGACTTTTTGGGACTAGTAGCATGCCTGGTTTTATCTGTCAGCCTTTCTTAAATGCCACTTATCATGTGCTCCTACCCCCCTCAGATAGGAGGGGGCTTGTCTTTCTGTTGACTCTTTCAAAAGTGATTTTGAAGAAGAGGATTAATGAAGGGCAGAACTAGACAAGAAATACTCCAATTCGTGGCAATGAATGGGAAATTGCCAATAGATCTCTAATTTAAAGCACCGAGATAGGGAGAAAGAGAAGAAGATTCTTGTTATCTAGAGATAGAATGCCATTTGTTTTCAAAGTGAACTAGTTTTGACCTAGAAGAGAGCAAATACATTTGTGAAGAGTTCTTGATAAGGGGCGGGGGGGAATACCTGCCTTGGCTTTGAAAGAATCGGAAATAACACCCACCCACCCCCAAAAAGCAGAACATTCAAAAGAACGTGAAAGATAACATTTTATTTACAGCGCCATAATAGTTCGAGCAAATCTGAAACCAGACAAATGGCAGGGCAAATGCCTGAAATTATTTAGCAGGTGCATGCTGGGTAAAGGCGGTTGCCAGCCATGGAACCAGCCAGGTGCTGCCAAAGAAAGAAAAACATATTTCTTGCCCTGGAAAGTTTTGTTTTGTCAAATGCAATGCTGAATAGCGGTAACAGCCCATTTTCTCCACTGGCTCACCTGTATGATTCTCTTTTGGCACTGAAATAACCCATCCTCTTGTCTGCAGGAAATGAATTATGAGCGTCATCTTTGAATGACAGATGTCCCAGAATAGCTCCAGCTGATGTGGAAGATCACTGAAGCACTTTCCAAAGTAATGGAGATGAAGTAGGAGTTTTGGGTAGGCTAATAGAGTCTTCTAGACATACCAGTTGAAATTAAAAGATGCTTGCTCCTGGGGAGAAAAGTTATGGCAAATCTAGAGAGCATACTAAAAAGTAGAGACATCACCCTGCCAACCAAAGTGCATATAATCAAGGCTACGGTTTTCCCAGTTGCAAAGTATGGCTGTGAAAGTTGGGACCATAAGGAAGGCTGAGCACCAAAGAATGGAGGCCTTTGAACTCTGGTGCTGGAGAAGACTCCTGTGAGTCCATTGGACTTCAAGGCCATCCAACCGGTCAGTCCTAGAGGAGATCCACCCTGACTGCTCTTTAAAAGGCCAGATCCTGAAGGTGAAACTCAAAGACTTTGGCCACCTCATGAGAAGGAAGGACTCACTGGAGAAGAGCCAAATGCTGGGAAAGATTGAGGTCAATAGAAGAAGAAGGGGACGGCAGAGAATGGCTGGATGGCGTCACTGAAGCAGTAGGCATGAGCTTAAATAGACTCCAGAAAATGAAGGACAGGAAGACCTGGAGGAATGCTGTCCATCGGGTTGTGATGGGTCAGACACAACTTTGCAACTAACAACAACAAAAGGCATACCAGAAAGATTGTGGTTCCTGGAAAGGGCTAGCAACTCTAGTAGACTTGGGAAAGCGCCATCTTAGGAAGCTAAAGTTATAGGTTTCTTTACAGTAAGCCAAATAAGTCATTTTGATGGATGAGAAGCCTACGTGGGAGGAAATAAATAACCCCAATAAAGGGTTATGGGTCATAAGCCCCACTTCCAGAGTTCCCAAAAGTAGGGCTTCAGGCCACTGAAATTGAACCTGGTCTTTGTGCTTTGGTTAGCTCAAATGCTTCAAAGAAATACTGTGCATTGGAGTAAGCCTTCACTTTTCAGAGTATTCTTAATATTTTTAAAAAATTAAAAACATTTTTTAAAAATTGAAAAAACATTCAAAAGCCAAAGCACCAGAAGGTAGGACAAAAAGCAACGGATGGAAACTCATCAAGGAAAGAAGCAACATAGAACTAAGGAGAAATTTCCTGACAGTTTGAGGAATTCATCAGTGGAACAAGTTGCCTCCAGAAGTTGTAAATGGTCCAACACTGGAAGTTTTTAAGAAGAGATTGCACAACCATTTGTCAGAAATGGCATAGCATTTCCTGCCTGAGGGGGCTGGACTAGAAGACCTCAAAGCCCCCCTTCCAACTCTGTTATTCTGTTACATTAAATGTGTTTTAGGGCTTCATCTATAAAGGTAAAGATTTCTCCTAGCTAAAGCAGCTGTTTATGTGCAGTGTCCTAGAGGTGGAGGTCTCACCTCATGATCAGGAGGCTGTGAGTTCGATCCTAGGTAGCGGCAGATGTTTCTCTGGGTACAATGAATAATTATCTGCTGTGAACTCTGCCTTGGCAACAGGAAGGGCATCTAGCCAGTAAATTCTCAGCTCCATTCAGTTGCTTCAACTCCACACCAATGTTAGGGACTACGGGTCATTAAAAGACCTCCCCAAAACCCCAGGCTGTCTATTTTCAATAGTAAGAGCCTAAGAAGATCTGAGGACCACATGACAAATGGTTCAGGCCAGCCTGATAATTTTTTTCTTAACAAGGTGCTTCTCATATGCATTGAGACTCCAGATTGAATATCCCCAAATCCCCTTGTCATATTAGGTGGGGAACCTTGAAGATCATGATCCCAATCCTACAGGAGAGGACCAGGTGTAGGTTAGGAGAACATTTCTAGAGAAACAGAAGCCTGGCTCTCCAGCCTGATGCCAAATCAAGACTAGATTCAGAGATCTCATTAGAGGGAAGATTCACAATAATATTCTCCTTTCAAGGGCCTGCCAGAAATAGGAGGGTTCATGGCTATACTGCAGAAATAGTTCAGGGCTATATTACTCCTATTCATAACAGCCCCTTATTTTCATCCTGACAAATTGAGTTGGAGAAATACAGAGAGTGTTAAGGAAATATATTGCCTCAATTATTCAAATGTAAGAGTTCCTCTCTCTGTGTGTGTGTGTGTGTGTGTGTGTCTCAAAAATACTTATTCCCATTTATTTTTAAATATAAGCTATGCTTTTTCTTTTTCAATAAGCCCGGTCCATTTGAAAGTGAAGGGTATGATAAGGTGTTTGCGTTACAGCTCTTTAACCACATGATGAGAGTTAAATATAGCTTTCCAGGCATGGCTACCAGCAAGACTGAAATCATTATTGGCTCCAGAACAGAATCTGGTGTCCTGAAATCCATCAGCTGATGAGCCTGAAAAGTGTCCTTTTTCTCTTTTCTTTTCTTTCTTTCTTTCTTTCTTTCTTTCTTTCTTTCTTTCTTTCTTTCTTTCTTTCTTTCTTTCTTTCTTTCTGGACTGTTTTTATTTGACGAAGGGGAAGAAGCTTCATCAGCCTACAAGATCGCCCCGGACATTTCAGCACCATGGACAGAGACCTAACATCCAATTCAAGTCCCAGCAGTGCAGACAAAGATGGCTACAGGTTGAGAAAGCTGTGTAAATAATTCAATACAATCTGAAGATTTCAGTGGGATTTAAAAAAAATTGAAGGAAACCAAACGGGTAAATCCAATGATTTCAATCTCATCTATTTTTAAGACTGTTCCCAAAATATTTAGGCTTGTGATCCATTTGCAGAACAAGAGTAAGATAAACCAACATCTCAGCTATTCTGGACTGCAGTATCAACTTTTAATGTTCATGTTTTTAATGTTTAAACATTTAATATTTTTAAATGGTTGTTTCTAAGGTGTTCTAAGCTGCCCAGGGATTATTTGGCAGTGGATGGGAGGGGGCATATAAATTTAATAAATAAATAAACTCAAGGAAGTGAGATTTCTTTTTCCTGCTACCTAAACTTTTCATCTCAATCATTTTAAGCACTGTAACTTGGTACTAGGTCTTATTTTCATTTTTCTTTCCCTTTTTGCCTGCCTAATTCTCTTTTCTTTGTGTGTGTGTGTGTTTCTTTTTCTATTTTGGGATTGTAGATTTGACTGCTGGCATGCTCTCCTATTTGGAGCTTTTTGGACTTGGCAGCAAAGTAAACATGGATTTTAGAAACAGTCAGATAAATATGCAACTAGCCCTCAACTCTTACAATTCATAATCAGCACAGCAGGGAATTCAAGGTGTTGTTGTTTGACCCATCAGAAAGTAGTTGTGTTGTGTCTTGTGACATAGATGGAATTCTGTCTATGGACAAGTCAGATTTCTCCCTCCCTGCTGGGAATAGGCCACTTTCTCAAGAAGACCAAAAATAAGGCCAGACTTGGAATATTTGCATCCAGTTTTGGTTTCCACAATGCAAGAAAGATGTTGAGATTCTAGAAAGAGTGCAGAGAAAAGCAACAAAGCGGATCAGGGGACCGGAGGCTAAAACATATGAAGAACAGTTGCTGGAATTGGGGGATGTCTAGTTTGATGAAAAGAAGGACTAGGGTTGACATAATAGCAGTGTTCTAGTATTTGAGGGACTGCCCCAAAGAAGAGGGAGTCAAGCTGTTCTCCAAAGCACCTTAGGGCAGGACAAGGAGCAATGGGTGGAAACTAATCAAGGAGAGAAACAACCTAGAATTAAGAAGAAACTTCCTGTCAGTGAGAACAATTAATCAGTGGAACTCCTTGCCTCCAGAAGTTGTAAATGCTCCAACACTGGAAGTTTTTAAGAAGAGACTGGACAGCCATTTGTCTGAAATGGTATAGGGTTTCTTACCTAAGCAGGGGTTGGAAGAGAAGACCTTCAAGGTGCCTTCTAACTCTGTTATTCTATTCTAATATCCTCTGTCCTGCTACTGATCCACATTTTTAATTAACACAGCTAAAAAAAAAAAAAATTAAACATATCCAAACTCTCCAACAGTTCCAGAAAGGGAACAGCTCCTACCATTAGAAAACGTTTACTAACATTCAACCAGCTTTTCCAAAACTTAAATTCAAATTAAATCAAAACAATACTGATTTTTCTTTTGACATCTTCCTGTTTGTTTTCTCTTCCCTTGATCTCTTTCGAGAGGAAAGTTATTTGGCAAAACACCTTTTGCACACATATATGCAACACATTATAACTGCTTTTCTTGTTGTCCTGATTTTCATTTGATCTAATGCAAAAATCTCCCATCCCTTTGGCTGTTAAAAGCAATAATAGCCAACTGTTTAAATTTGAAAGGAATGAAGGAACATATGAAAAATCCCAAAAGCCATTACATATGTGTGTGTGTGTGTGTTGTTATTGTTTTAATTGAGTACTCTGATATAATAACTGGCTTTAATAAAATAAATCATTTGAATATTCTACCATTGCTTATCCTACCAGTTGTTATCACTGAGGCTTAATGGAGCCTCTGCTGTGATACAGCATAATATTTAAAAGCAGCACATTAAACAGAGAACTCTTTAAGTAATTGGTCACAAAAAATATAATATCTTAATGCTGAAAAATTATCAATATCTGCTTTAATTGTCTCATCCCAGCCATAAATCACCATGGGAAAATATCTTACTTCTAATGGAGTTTTGGTCTGGAGTAGAAAAACAAGGGAAAGTTTAGCAATCTTTTTTAGTCTTTGTTAAAAAGGAGAAAAAAGAAAAAGAAAGATGGTGTTTCTATTTTAAAAAAGCTAATGGATGAAACAGAAACAAATGGAAGCATCCATTTTTTTCAATCATAAATAT
Source organism: Hydrophis major (assembly GCA_033807585.1). Lineage (NCBI taxonomy): Eukaryota > Metazoa > Chordata > Lepidosauria > Squamata > Elapidae > Hydrophis > Hydrophis major. The sequence goes on from CM066335.1 coordinate 25,305,237, forward strand.
TTGAAGGACCCATTGGCATCTAAAGCAGATATCTAACTCAAAACAACAACAACCCAGTTACAATTTGTTGACAGTAGTTTGTTAACGCTGAGAAATGAGGAGTAGCAGATACGAATAACTCAGTGATTGCAGGTAATGTTCAACTTGCAACTGCAATTGAGTCCAAAATTTTTGTTGCTAAGCGTTGTTAAGTGAATTTTGCCTCATTTTATGACCTTTCTTGCCACTGTTATTAAATGAACCACTGCTGTTGTTAAGTTAAAACATGATTGTTAAGTGAATCTGGCTTCTCCATTGGCTTTGCTTGTCAGAAGGACACAAAAGGTTATCACAATTCACCCTCCTGGGTAACTTTCCTAGATATTCCTAGAATATTGCAAAGTCTAGGAAGGGACATAACAGCAGAAGTTGATTTTAAAAAAGAGAAATGGGCAATCTATAAATTGCACAGGCTCCAAATTCCATTTTCTTGCAGAGGTTTCATGACCAAAGGAAGTAGGTGCCCAAATGAGATTATCTAGTTGGATCGTGAAATGTCTGCAAGGAAACCACCATGCTCAGAAAGCACCAAGGACTCCACAACAATCTCTCTATATAAAAGCGAAATACCACTCACGCATCATCACAAAATCTCCAGAACCGTAAAGCCTACAAACTTGAAATTTGGCACGTAGGTTCCTCTTGGCTTCTAGGGGCTCACAAAGAAAGGATTTTTCCAAATGACCATCAGAGTATTAATATTTCATATTTATTAACACGCTCTGATGCTAAGGAGTTCTACTCCCCCTCCCCATCTGAAAAGAAATCTCTTCCAAATGCAAAATACAAGCAGAGGAGAGGAGTTTCAGTTTCAGTTTCAGAACAGCTTTAGTACAGAACAGTTGAGTTAAGCCATGCCCAGGCTCCTTGCTGTCTCCTTCTTGCTCACACAGCAAATATTGCTTCAGTTTCCTAAGCCCTTGACTCTCTCACACACTGACAGAATGCTAGCCAGATGAATACCGATGGATGCTGGTAGACAAAGGCAGATTTTTCCCCCTTATTTTCCTCCCCAAAAACTAAGCCCAACCACATAGTTTCATAGAGAAGCACGAGTATCGAGCTAGTTTAAAATATTCCCCACTTCGTCTATTTTTTGTTATTATTATAATTCCAAACTTGCAAAAAACAAAAACCAGGATCACCCACTGAAATGTTTTCAAAAATCTGACTTCAATGTCTACGTAGGTAAACATCTAGTTGAAAGGGTATCCAGGCACTCTATGCATCGACGTGAAATATCTGGCTGGCTGAAAAGCTTCCTAATTCTTGCAAAGACATTGTACCCAATCTGTTCTTTAAAAACCGGATGGATAAGCAGGTATTTTGAGAGAAACATCCAGTTGCCAGCTGGCTCATCTGTACTGAAGATTTGGCCTGTAATGGCCATCCTTTCTGTTTGCTATTGACTTCAAACCAATTATGCATAAGATAGATTTGTGTGAACAACTCCGTAAATTAGCCAGAGAGGTTTTTAAAGTAATGGAAGCTGGAGGCAGCAATTTAATTACTGGTACTTCTTTTTCCCAAAACTATCACTCATTGGGATCAAGAGAATAACAATGCCACTCTAGCTTATTTCCATTGGAGAAAGAAAGCTGGAGTTTTTATACACTTCAGACCAGCACCATATGCTAAGTTTCCTGTGAAACTTATTGGGCCGTGAGAAAAATCAGTGAGTTTGAAAGACAGATGCACAATTCCTTCGACAACAGAAATGGAAACCTTAGGAAAATTAAAGTTTCAAAACTTTGATGTGGAGTATTGGACCACAGACTGACCTTCTGCCAATGGGTGGGACGGGGGGGGGGGGGCGGGGAGGAGAGAGAATTAAAGACAATGAGATGAAATGAAAATTAAAGTTCTGCTTGTTTTCTAGTAACACAGTGACTTAAGACAGTAAAATATAACAGCAGGTTGTATGTCCTCATCAAATGTGAAATCAAAATTGGCTTTCATGCCTATGGTAGGTCTAGAATTCACAGTCTCCTGCTTTCCATTCTGGTGCCTTAACATGAGACCAGTCTCTCTTTCTCTTTCTCTTTCCCTTCTCTTCTCTTCTCTTCTCTTCTCTTTCTTCCTTCTTTAAACATCATATATATATATAATATATATATAGAAAATGTCTCTGTCTCTCTCTTGTTGGTCTTTTCAAATAAAACATGGTGTTCAAACATAATTTTATATATATAACTCCCTTCCTCCCTCTTTCTCTCTCTCTTTTGTTGGTCTTTTAAATAAAAATGGATGTTTAAATTCTCTCTCTCTCTCTCTCTCTCTCTCTCTCGTTGGTCTTTCCAAATTAAAAAAAGGATGTTTAAATCAGACTCACACACGCACACACTTTTGACAGTCATGGGACGACCGCAGCAAGATCTGTAGTCCAGCCAGCCCTGAATTCAATATTCTCCTAGGCAAGGAGAGTGGGAGGAGGGAAAAATTCCACAAAACCTCTCATCTCCAAACTCAAATATAACATTTTATCCTTGGCTTGAATATAACCTGATTAAATAAACACAAGCATTGAGTTCCTGGGCATGCATGGTAGAATGTCATGTGAATGTGGCCTCTAGCATTTCTGTTTCTTTCCAGAGTGGACAGATTCGTATGACAGAAGTTCTCTGTATTCACTTCTGCCTTCCAGCTAGCACACATGGTACAGTCGATGGGATTCATATGAATATGCAGATTGGTCTTTAGTCCTCATTTTCATCATTGGAGGCGATGGGGTTTTCTGGAGGTATAAATTACATGAATAGATTTGGGGAAAGAGGGAGGGAGGTTGGTGAGATTCCACCATGGCTTCTGCAGAATCCTAATTTGCGAATCCATTTTGTTCCCAGGCAAGTTCTAGTGTTTTGGGGTGCCACACTATACTTCCTTTTTGTTGAAAAGACTGGGGAAGTAATAATCCAACTCCTGTGTCTTTTTGTGCTTATTTGTAATCTTTATCTCTTATTCCAATAAACCAGTTAGGCTTCACCTGTTTGAATTTATTCGCTTGTAGGGTTTGTTTGTTCGTTTGACATCAAGTGATGGAGGGGCGACTATCCGATATACTAATTCGTGACCTAAATTTCCAGTTAAAATTAGATCTCCAGATGCCATCCTCGCATGCATATCAGAAGTCTAGATGCAGTTATTATGTTGTGAGCAACTTTGCAGTGGCGAGGTATTGCTGTTTCCCCCATTGGGATCTTTGAGAGGGGTCTCTTAGAACACAGCAATATCTCTGTGATGCCAGGGGGCACAAGTCCTTTGGAATCTCTTCAGAAATAAGATTTATGTGTTAAGTTGTTGAAAGCATAATACACTAACCTAGTCTCTTATTTCTTTGGCCGGGGGGCGGGGATGCTGGAAATCAGTTATCATTGGAAGTTTGGAACTGGGTCATAAATATCTTTGGAGGGATCCTTCATAACTTTTAAAAGTTTGTTTTAAAAGACAGCTTTTAAGACAGGCTTCCTACCTAAGGTGGGACTAGAACTCACCTTCTCCTGGTGATTGGCCCAAAGACACTCAGCCACCTTTCCTGTCTAAGTTGGGACTAGAACTCACCATCTCCTAGTATCCTAAAGTCACCCAGCCAGCTTTTGTTCTTGAGGCAGGAGTAGAACTCACAGTCTCCTGGTGATTTCCAAAAGTCACCCAAGTGACTTTCACAGCCATGGTGAGACTTGAATTCACGGTCCCTTGCTTTCTATCTTAGTACTAAGCCTAGTACTAAGCAACCGGTTGTAAGTCTAGCACTACTTGTATGCCCTTCAAAGGTCTTCAAGAATGATGGGATTGTGATAACTCTGACCATCCCAGACTCTTTGCTTTGTAGCATTTGCTACTCTGAGTAACACGGCTTAGCTTCGCCATTCACCTATTTCTCATCCTTAAGCCATTTTTCCCCAGGACGGAGACCAAAAGCTAATGACTTGCCTAGGGCCACTCTGGGAGCCCATTGCTGGGCACTGACCAAAGGAAATGAACCTTTCCTACAGACCATTTGAGCACTCACTCATGAAGGCAAAGTGCCTTCACTGAGGCCACCGTGACAAGAGTGATGGGGTGGGAGGAGGAGGAAGGGGGGAGAGACCCAAGTTTACATTGAAAATTATCTGACTAACAACCCACAGAGACATAAAAAGAAATGGGCTACTCGCGTTGTAAAGCTTCTGCTTCGTTTAGCACAGCTGGGGTGGCTGGCATGCCAGCATGTGGTAAGATGCACTGTGCTTGGAAGCAGTGAGGAGTGCACAGGCATGCACAAAATATTGCATCTCTGATGCACATTATATTTGTGGATGTGATTCCCTCGATTTAACCTGCAAGCAAAAGAGAAAATGGTAGACAGAGAAAAGTTAGCAAAAGATGGGGTCTTGGGGTGTGCCACTATTTTTATGGATTCTCCAATCTCCATTTTCATTATCTTCTCCAGTTTCTTCTTCCTCTTGCTCCTCCTCCTCCTCCTCCTCCATCTCCTTCTTCTTCTCCTCTTCCTCCTCTTTCTTCTCCTTCTCCTTCTCCTCCTTCTCCTCCACATCTTTCTCCTTCCTCCTCCACTTTCCCTTTCCCTTCTCCTCACCCTCATCCTGCCCATTCAGTGCAGAACGGGAGAACTCATTGCAGCCAATTCACCCCGGTTAACTCACCACAGCTAATACACCACGTCACCATGACCAACTCACCACAAGACAACTCGTTGTGGGACAATTCAACAATTCAATTTAATTATTTACAATAGTTTAAAACATATTCTAAATTTTGTCATTCACCTTTCATTTTGTCCCTCCTTTCTTTAACAATTCTAGTCGATTGTTTCTCTGATATTAGTGTAACTCTTACCCCATAGCAAGTTGGCCATGATGACTTGGCCATGGCCAGTTGGCCACAACAAGTTGACCATGGCGAGTTGGCTGAGGTGAGTTTATCATAGACCCATTCAGTTATCCATTGTATTCATTTTCCTGTACTAATTTAAGTGGCTATGCATAAGAAGCAAACTTTTCATGCTTTTGGCTGCAGCTTGTGGTATCTCTGTTCTGACACTCTGACATATCATTTCTCATTCTGGAAATTCAATATATTGTCCACGCTTCAAAGTCAGCTTGGTATTCTTGTTCCTATTACGTTTATCTCCTTCCATTTACTCCCAAGTAAATTTGCATTGGGTGTTGCTTTCAACTGTTTGGCTGCATTCTCCTTCTTCTCTCGCTCCATTTGAGAGAATCCCATTCAATTTCATTAAGCCTTTTTTACCAGTCCTAAAGGAATTCTGAAAATCTCCTTTGAAAACTGATCCAGCTTGATTAGGTATTAAATAATGGGATTCTTTCAAAAGGAAAGAAGATGAGAATAATTTCTGTGCATCAACTCAGCTGAGAGGTAGAAGCATTAGATTAATCTGTTTTCCATCTTTCCATCAAGCTGATATACAACAGTGGAGAGAAAAGAGGGTAAACAGAATTTTTGGGAGCTGCCAACAAACTGGAAATACGGGCTCAACATTCCATTACAAACAAACTTGCAGTTGATTTTCTTTTTGCAATAACACAACGATTGCACAGAGGAGAAAAGAGGGAGCCGTATGGCTGAATGAAGAAGGATGGGCAATTCTATTGATGAGTTATGAATGTCTCAAAATTCGGTAGCTATGGTATTTCTGAATAGATCAACTCATATTCAGATTATCTTGCTGCCAGATGGAAGAAAAGGTGTAAATCTGCCTTTGGCAGGAGACAAATAGAAAGAAAGAACAGCTGCTATCTGTGCTCATTGTCCTTCTCTTTCTCCCTCCCTCTCCTTTCTCCTCTCTCTCCTTCCCTCTCCCGTTCTCTCCCTCCTTTCCCCCTCTCCTTCTCTCCCTTTTCCTCTCCTCTTCTCTCTCTCCCTCTCTCTCCCCCCTCTCCTTCTCTCCCTTTCCCTCTCTCCTCTTCTCTCTCTCCCTCTCTCCCCCCTCTCCTTCTCTCCCTTTCCCTCTCTCTTCTCCCTCTTTCTCCCTCTCCCTCTCTCCCCTTCTCCCTCTTCCCCTCTTCCCCTCTGTCCCCTTCTCCCTCTTTCTCTCTCTCCCTCTTTCCCTCTCTCCCTTCCTCTCTCCCTATCCCTCTCTCTCAGTAGTGGGATTCAAAACATTTTACTACAGGTTCTGTGGGCGTGGCTGTAAAGTCTCCCTTCCCTTCCCACCCCACTAACCTGCTTTCCAGCTCCGTTCTCCTGTGCAGGGCAACAAAAGAAGACCCAGCCGATCAGCTGGGACTTGAGAGGCAGAGAATAGATGGGGTTGGTGGGGCCAGTCAGAGGGGGTCTTTGCCAGATCTCAGAACTATTCAACTTTTCCACTCCCGGTTCTCCAGAACTGGTCAGAACCTGCTGAATACCACCTCTGCTACAGTTGCTCCAAGAGTTGTGTATCCCAGACCAAATTTCACCTTTGAAAGCTATTTTTTTCTTCTTCTCTTCCTCCTCCACCTCTACTTTTCAAGTGTTTTAAGGGCTTCTTTGGCAAAAGTGAGAAATTCTGGAAGCTGCTTTGATCTCTCCTGCCAATTAGACTTATAAGCCTGCTGGAATATCAGCACAAGAAGACTGAACAGGGCATACGTAGAACACTAGGAAGAATTCAACAGGCAGCAATCAACCTTCTCCAGGGGAGCAATTATTTTAATGGGTGGAAGGGAGAGATTCCTGAAAAATGTTCCTCTTAGATTCTTGCAGGAACATCGTGTGTGTGTGTGTGTGTGTGAGAGAGAGAGAGAGAGAGAGAGAGAGAGAGAGAGAGAGAGAGAGAGAGGAGAGATGGAACCACAGCCTTAAATACCCATCGTCTGGAAGGTTTAGAATTCTCCATCTTTTCATTTCCGAGCATCCAAGTACCCACCCCAATCTGCACATCTGCTCCCTGACAGCTATCTATCATTCCTAGATCTGACTATAGAATGATTGCTGGAAAATGCCTAGTTTTATTCAGAGAAGGTGTTGTGGCTCATCAGCCACAGGCCCCTCCAGTAGCCAAATCAGAGGAGGAGGAGACATGGGAGTCAGGGCCAGCATCAGGGTAACCTGAGAGCTCTGAGGGGAAGAAGGAATGGATCTGGCAGATAGAGAGAGACAAAGGTGGAGCCTGGGCCGTCCGTCAGTTCTCAGATGGAGAGTCAACAGCCCCAAGGTCTGGAGGTGGCTGATGAGGAAGAGGAGGAACAGCTGGGCCCAGTGCCTGATGCATGGATATAGAAAAGGCAGAGGAGAGGAGAGCAGTGGAAATCTATGGGCCGGTCCCTTGGGATGGAAGAGCCACTGCTGCTAGCGAAGGCCCACCCTAGCTCTGGGGATAAAAGGCAGGGGGCGTAGATGACTAGATGTGGCAAACAACTGTTCATCTTCCAGCTGGACGGACTTGTTAGCCAATGTGTCCAGTCTCTCCTTGAAAGCCTCAGAGCACCCACAACTTCTGGAAGTAACCCATTCCACTGGTTGATTCTTCTCATTGTCAGGAAGTTTCTCTTTAGTCCTAAATTGTTCCTCTCCTTGTGCTGTGAGTCATACAGAGTTTATAGGCCAGGGTATATTCTCCCCTTATTAGAGAGATTGCCAGGGAAGGCAGACAATTTTTATGTAGGTTTTCTCCTCCAGGACTCAAACCTGGCTATTACATGTGCAGTGGCAACATTTTGTGTTGCTGCAATGTCTACTAGAAAAAAAAATGGTTGCAGAATTATAGCTGTCAATTTGTGCCAATTTTTGGAGATAGAACAATCTTTGGAAAATGATATTTACACAAATACTAATTAGCTTTCCACTCGCATAAACTAAGGAGTGGCCCCTAACTGTTTGAGAACATGTATTTTCTTAACAGGGATGTTTTTATCCACTATTAATGTATTATAATGTGTCAGTACTTTTTTATGTATATTGTAAATAGTGAGGTTTATTGCTGGTCTAAGACCGTAATAAAGTTATTATATTATATTCTATTCTTTCTGTCCTTGGTTGGTTTCCACCCATCGCTTCTTGTCCTGCCTTCAGGTGCTTTGGAGAACAGCTTGACTCCCTTTTCTTTGGGGCAGCCCTTGAGATATTGGAAGACTGCTATCATGTCACCCCCACCTAGTCCTTCTTTTCATTAAATTAGCTTTGTAAGTGCCTATGGAGATTCTCCATTATTCAGGTCATGGCTGTCCCAAGGATGCTTTTGAAAAAAGCAACTGGACTTTCTTGTTTTTCTTTGAAGATGTTTCACTTCTCATCCAAGAAGCGTCTTCAGTTCTGACTGGATGGTGGGGTATGGAAGGATTTATATTCCTTGCAGACAGCTGGTCATTTGCATTCTATTAATGAGTCATTGAGGCCACTTAGAGGTGTGTTGCATCCTTAGTGAAAATGAGTGGAGCCTTCTTGGAACCGATGAAAGCTGTGTAAGCAAAGCTGGATTTTGTGCTTATCCCCAAACTGTTCCATCGGGAAGAACATTCTTCCTCCAGACTCAGTACCATCAAACCATGGTTTGATCAGTTTGACAAACTGGCTTGGAGTCACCCATTTGTTGAGGGCCTCAAAAGAAACAGTTAGAGTTTCCCAATTCTCCCCCCCACCCCATATTCCTGCCATAACCAGTTGAGTTTCTGATTAGATTCTCTCCATGCATTTTTGGAGATCACAACAGTTAATTCACACAAAAACACACACAAGTGTGTGTGCTTACAAGAAGAGAGAAAGAGAGAATTGAAGCAATAAAATTCCCTGCGTGATGTGATATTTCCTAGCATCCTATGCTGAGGGACATGGAGGTTTCTACTTCACCATCCAAATACCGGACCTTATGAAAGGAAAACAGAACAATACAGATAATCTTTGACTTAAGACCTCAATTGAACCCAAAATGTCTGCTGTTAAGTGAGACATTTGCAAAGTGAGTTTTGCTCCCATTTTATGGCCTTTCTTTCTTCAGTTGTTAAGTGAATCAGTGCAGTTGATAAGTTAGTAACTTGCTTGTTAAATGAATCTGGTTGGAAGGTCGTAGAACGGGATCATGTAATCTAGGGATGCAGCAACCATCATAAATATGAATCAATTGCCAAGCATCTGAAATTTGATCGCAAAGGTCATAACTGTGAGAAGCGGTCATAAATCACCTTTTTCAGTGCTGTTGTAATTTTGAACGGCCACTAAAATGATCTGTTGTAAGTTGAGAACTACCTGCATTGCGAATCTTGTAGAAGTTGCTGAAATTAAGCCAGAGTAGGGGAAAGGTTTTAAGAGACCAAACTTTTCAAACAAAGAGCAGAATAGCTCTGATTTTGGATTCTTTACCATTTCCAAGTTATCCCTCCAAACTGACAGCTCTGATTAGCTCAAGGTCTCCCTTAATCTTCATCTGATTTCAACATATTTTCTCCAACCGGGCGCCTTCTAAATATCATCAGCCTTCCATCCTCCCCAAAGAGATTTATCAAGCCAGCCTAAAATTCAGCAACTGAGAGAACAACAGCTGCATCCTTGCCTTCTCAATAAGTAGAATTTCAGCAGTATTTATCACAACTTGAGCAGGCAGATCTGTGGGAAGGAATACATTTTTTCTCACAACCCTCCTTCCAAAGGTAAACCTTCATTCCTGCCTCCATATTTTAATCAGGATAAAAACAGGCTGCTCATTTTATATTGCTCAGATCTCTTAACTCTGATATTCACAGAACCCGTGCTCGGTTTGATCTTTTGTGTTAGAGTTGCAAAGGACTATTTCCTGTCTTCAATTCAACCCTTGGTTCAATGCAGGAATACATATTAATCCATTGCTGTTTAAGCAGCTTCTAATTCAATCCATCCTTGTCTAGGTGTAGTGGAATCTCGGGTTGGAATGCAGTAGGGAGGGGCTCTTTCCAAGGGGAGGGGTTAAGACAACTCAGTGTGGCCAACCCACCGTAGCCAACTTCCCATGGTCAACTTGCTGCAGGATAACTTGCCGCTGGATAAGAGTTACGTTAATTTTGAAGAAATGGTGGGATAGAATAACTGAAGGAGGGATGTAAAGGGAGGGGCAAAATGAAAGGTGAATGACCAAAATTAAAATATTTTTAAAATATGATTTAAAATACTTAAATTGAATTGTTAAATTGTCCCGTGGTGAGTTGGCCATGGAGAGTCAGCCATGGAGAGTCGGCCATGGAGAGTTGGCCATGAGTGTTGGCCATGGAGAGTTAGCCATGGAGAGTTCACTATGAAAGGTTGGCCATGGTGAGTTGGCCATGAAGAATTGACCATGGAGAGATGACCATGGGGAATTGGCCATGAAGAATTGACCATGGAGAATTGAACATGGAGAGTTGGCCATGCCAAGTTGTGCCATTCTGTGCCAAGGAGCTAAGAGGCAGATCAGCCTTGAGTCTTCCGTTTGCAAAAAGAGAACCAGAAAAGATCCTTCATAAAACCTTTATGGTATTTATCTAGTAAATACGCAGAGTGTGCCTTAGTCTGGCAAGAATCTGACAGCCACAGAAAAACTACTATGAAAATTAATGGCATCACTCTTGGTTTTTTGCATCTGACAAAGTGAATCCCATGATCTCTTTAAATAAACTGGTTTGACTTGTTCATATTGCAAGAAAAAAAATTCCTATCTGTTGAAATGTATCAGAACAACTCCTATGAAACCTTTCAGAGAAAATCTATACTATACAATATTTAATTAAAATGTTGGAGGAGAGAAAATAATGCACAGTTCTTGGGCAGAGGTGGGCGAAATAGAGACAGCTTTGGTGAGTCGTAGAATAGTTTAACCTGGAGGTAACCCTGGAAGGAAAAGTTCTGATTCTCCTTTTTTTTAGAGAGAGAAAGAGAGAGGGGAGGGAGGGAGGGAGAGAGAGAGAGAGAGAGAGAATTTATAAAGGTGGTTCTGTGCCCAAAAGAAAAAAGCACAAAAAAAGAAGAAATGTGGAACTCACTGAAGGAGAGTTATAGTGAATTATATGAAATTTGGAGTAACAAAGTGTTCTGGAAAAGCAGAATGTGCACAAAATAGCACAGATGTCCAGAAAATGAATTACTTGCTTTTTGGGAAAACAGAATATAGAAAATTCAGCAATTACCTGCCAAGTTGGAGATCAGATTTATCTCCATTAAAAGTGGGCTGGTGAAAACAAAGGAAGAACTTTAATGTTAGCTGACCAAGGTTGGAGGGTAGGATCCATTGTTGTTCCATAGGAAACTTTTCAAGAAAATTTTATATTTCAACTACCTGTCTGGTCACAGCAGGTAACCAGCAATTCAGTGAAGGTGAGTGCATTGAAACCCAAGCAGCTGAACATTCAGGTGTGCAGAAACGGATGTTACTGATCTTCTAACAAGGAAAGTCAATGGGGATTCCAGATTCACCTTAACAACCATGTTACGAGGTTAATTCTGCAGTGATTCACTTAACAATGATGTTACTAGTTTAATGCTGCAGTGATTCACTTAGTGACGGTGGCAAGAAGGGTCATAAAATGGGGTAAAATTCACTTCGCAACTGTCTCACAAGAGAGATGTTGGGCTCGAAAAACTATTTCCCCCTGAAAAGAAGGTTCAAACTGATGAGTTGCCTGTTTGTTTTTTTTAACTGGGAGATCTGAATTCCCTTTTAAGCGTACTCCAATCAAAATGCAAATCTAAACCCAGATCATGGCATTAATTCAGCAGAAATTAGAGAACATTTCTAAGGGGGAGGTAGCTGTGTGGGTTTTTTTCTTCTTTTTTTTTGGGGGGGGGGTTAAAAAAAATCTAAGTGAACAATGGGATTTATATATTTTTTCCCCTGCAAAACTCAGTCTGATGCCTACTCCTTTTTTGCACTTCACTGAGTACTGAGAAAAAGAAGCGTAAAACAAACCAACTTTCTTTTGTTCAGTGCATCCTGAAATGTGCAACTGTGCTATGTTTTTCTTCCTCTGAAGGCACCTTTTTTTTTTTTTTTTTAACACAAAAGAGAAAACAATTTCCCGGGTTTAAACAGCATTGTCTAACGATCTTCCTACACACTTACTTTTCATGGTGAGTTTTTTTTTTTTTTTTTTTGACAAAGGGGTATTTTGCAAGCATCTTCTCTGGGATTTGGAGTTGTTAAAATACAGTAGGCATTTCCAGAATAAAGTTTAGCATCTAAAGAGAGGCAAGGCTTAAGAACGATGCTGAATGAAAGGAAGAAGAGAAAGAAGGAAATACGTCCAATTATATTGACTGAGTTCTTCTGAGTTTTAAGTCTTCTCTATCCAGCCAGGCAAACTGTCTGCCAATGGGTGGATTTAAGCAGTGTAACAATCGGTTCCGTGAGCATCTGTTTTACACCTGCACGCATGGTGCATTTGAAAACAGCTCCAAAACTTACCTTCTACTGCAGCCCCAGTGAGTAAAACAGATGAGATCCAAATCCACTCTTGCCCTTCAAAAAGTTGAAGCTTGTGGAGACAAGTACAGTGTCCGGGCTCCAACAAATCCACCCCCATTCAAATCATAAATCTCTAGCCGCATCTCTCAGAGTAAAAAAAAATGATTTATTAGGAGTGGCCATGTTGGCGTTAGCTGGGTGTAGCCAACACTAAAATACATTGTTCACTTCCCCCTTGACCCTGGTCTTCCCCCACCTCCTAGATGTATATTCTCCAGTGGGACACATCCATAGCCAAGAGTCATCAATCATGCTCTCTGATAATAATCTTGCGTGCCGACAGCTTTGGGCTGCCAAGGCGATTATCTGAGGCATTTAAGGAATGCACTGCTTCCCCCCACTCCCTTTCTGCTGGCAACCAAAAAGACCAAAGGAATATTTTTTTTTTAGTTGACATACAGATGTTCTCAAATTACACAAGCTCATTTGGTGACCATTTTGACATCACAAAGGCACTTTAAAAAAAATGAGTTATGACCATTTTTCACAACCGTTGTAGCATCCCCACAATCATGCAATCAAAATTCAGATGCTCAGCAACAGGCTTGTAATTATGACGGTTTTCAGTGTCCCAAAGTCGTGTGATTATCTCTTGCGACCTTCCGACAAGCAAAGTTGATGGGAAAGCTGAATTCACTTAACAAATGTGGCTAGAAAATTCTTCAAAGGGGGAAAAACTCCCTTGAGAAATTTCTCACTTAGCCACATAAAGTCTGGGGTCAATTGTGGTCATAAGTTGAGGACTACCTGTATCATGTGCACTGTGGACATCTCAACGTCTTAGACCAAGATTGATCATTTGGTGCAGACAGAGCTGAAAGATCAGTGGTGGGATTCAAAAAATTTTACTGGGCATGGGATGGGAAGGGTACTGCAAAATCTCCATTCTCTCCCCACCACACTAACCTGCTTTCCAGCTCCGTTCTCCTGTGCAGGGCAACCAAAGGAGTCCCAGCCAATCGGGAGGCGGAGAATTGATGGGGGCGGGGCCAGTCAGTGGTGGGATTTGCCAGTTCTCCAAACTACTCAAAATTTCTGCTACTGTTTCTCCAGAACTGGTCAGAACTGGCTGAATACCACCTCTGCTTCCTTCCCTTTGTTCCTCTGTTCCGTCCCCTCTCATTCCTCTCTTCCATCCCTTTCCTTTCTCCCTTTCTTCCTCTTTTGTTCCTCTCTTCCTTCCCTTCTTCTCTCTCTTTCTTCCAATGGGGGGTTCAAATGTTTTTACTCTTGGTCCTGTGGGCATGGCTTGGTGAGTATGGTGTGGCTTGGCTTGGTGGGCGTGGCAGGGGAAGGATACTGCAAAATCCCCATTCCCTCCCCACCCCACTAACCTGCTTTCCAGCTCTGTTCTCCTATGCAGGGCAACCAAAGAAGACCCAGACCATCAGCCTGGACTCAACAGGAGGCAGAGAAGAGATGGGGTTGGCGGGGCCAATCAGAGGTGGGATTGGCCGGTTCTCTGAACTATTCAACATTTCTGCTACCAGTTCTCCAGAACTGGTCAGAACCTACTGAATACCATCTCTGCGGAAGATCCTTTATTAAACCCAGCTGAGAATCCTTATGGGAGAGATTTGATAGAGAGAGAGAGAGAGAGCTATGAAAGGATGATTGAATTACTTCAACACACCCAACTTGGGACTTGATCTGCTTGGACCCTTTTCATATAAAACCAGAGTAGGGAAGTAGAAGTTAGATAACATCTCTGGGGCTTAGTCCTTCCTTTCATTGACTAAAACAAATTCTTCCAAGATGAAAGAACTGTTTATCATTAGACATCTTGACATCCAGTTCAATTCCCAAGGAAAGAAAAATGTCACAGATTAAGTCATGGGCAAAACAGTAAGCGAACAGCATCAGTAACCCCCAGTGGCTGTGCCTTTCTTAAAAATCTCCACCTTTTCTTTTCTTAGGAATATCAGTCCCCAAAGCATGTTTAACCTGGCATTTTTGAATAAATATATACCATAGCTCCAGACATGATTATCCTGTATGCTTGGTTCTGTTTTCTTTCTTTCTTTTTCTTCTTCTTTTTGTTTCAGCCAGTTTTTCTCTGTTAATTCTTATATGGCCAACTGCACAGCATTCAGCTGGGTTATATCTTGAAATGCTACCTCTCTAATATACATTTGAGGAAAGTGTGCATAATATGCCTTTTTAAAAATAAATCCCATGCAAACAAGCCATCCAATTGTAACGGTTTTGTAGGAATGCTTTTTTAGTTTGAACCTTGCTTTTGATATAAACATAGGGTAGAGTAACCACCTTGCATCTTCTTTCAAACAAGCAAATAAAAAGAAGAAGAAGAAGAAGAAGAAGAAGAAGAAGAAGAAGAAGAAGAAGAAGAAGAAGAAGAAGAAGAAGAAGAAGAAGAAGAAGAAGAAGAAGAAGAAATAATAATAATAATGATGATGAATGGAGCCATCTCAGAATTTCTCACACAGACGAATTAATGGGGCAACTATAGCCCCTAAGACTCCCAATATGCCACTGCTAGAAATGTTGCTGAACCACAATTCCCATAATCCCCAGTCAGCAGACCTATTAAGGAAACATGTTGGCAATTACAATTCATCTATCTCAGCAGGCCTGCATTGACTTCAGGTCTATTATTTACATAACTTATAGATATTCTTTCCCTCTCTAGCCATATAGCTGTGATTGCTGTGGGCTTGATGCACAATCCACAGAAATCCAATTAAACTTTTGCCCCAACCTACTTTTGGAGTGCAGATGTTAGCATATCACCGAAATGCAACTTTTTGTCTAAAGAAAAAAAGCTTTGAAAAATCTCCTCCAGCTATTTTGCAAAGAAAGCATTAAAGTTGGTGATTCTGTAGCCATAGTCTTTGGACAATACCTATCACCTGTCTATGAGACAGTCCTTTCAGCAGTTCCAAGAATATTCCACCCCTATTTTGCATTCAGATTCAGCTGACCTTGAAGGCATAGATAAACTCCCAAATGCAGTGGTGGGATTTAGCCAGTTCACACCAGTTCAGGAGAACTGGTTGCTAACTTTCTGAGCAGTTTGGTTGTGGGAAGAAATCATTAGGGCAGAGAAACAGTTGTTAAATTATTTGAAACCCACCATTGCCCAAATGACATCAAGAGCTCTCAGGAAGAGTACTAACGATGAGATGACTGCCAGGAAATATGAAGGACTAATCCTTCCATCGCCCTCACCATCCTGCCAAAATTGATGAAGCTTCTTGGATGAGAGGGAAAAAATAGGGAAAAAATAGCCTCGTCACCGTTTTAATCCCCTTTTAGAGAGAGCCAATGATGGAATTTCTCTGGATACAGGGATGTACAGAATGTTTGTACAACAGACCAAGCCCAAAGCGCTCCATAGAAAGGCAGAAACTTCATAAAATGAATCCTGTCACATCAAACAAATGATAAGAGCAAGTGGTTTTGTGACACCCCGGTTGCTTTGCCAAAATTGACGTGGGAACATGGTTTCCATTATGTGTTCCTGAAAATTCTGCTGGATTTATCTTGCAGCCATACAATCTTTGCAGCTCAGGATTGATCTGTGGGATCCTTGGTGCTCTCTGAGCTTGGTGATCTGCTTTTCAGACGTTTCATTACCCAACTAGGGAACCTCACCTGATGATGTTCCCTGGTTGGGTAATGAACTGTCTGCAAGAAAACAGCCAAGCTCAGAGAACACCAAGGAATCCAGAATTCTCTGTGGATTTGAAAAATCAGAAGTTTATTTGGACTTTGGGTTGAGATTAGACTGTGTAAAAGAAAAAGGAACTGTCTGACA
The DNA here is from genome assembly GCA_033807585.1 of Hydrophis major. NCBI lineage: Eukaryota > Metazoa > Chordata > Lepidosauria > Squamata > Elapidae > Hydrophis > Hydrophis major. The sequence goes on from CM066335.1 coordinate 25,321,457, forward strand.
ATATACATCCGTGGATCAAATCCAATCTGTTGAAAGCACAGTGTGAGAAATAGCAGGTTACATGTAAGTGCCTGAGTGTATTAGAAACTGATATGCAAACATTTTCTTCCCGTACATGCTGCTTCATTGCCTCTAAAATAATCCTGAGAGACGGAAACAACTCAAAAATGTGACATTTGAGCAGTTCCTCAAATGTTCACCTGACATCTCCAAACAAAAAAGAAAAGAAAAAAAAAACCAGCAGAGTTTTAAAAGCAGGAGAATGGGTGACTATATAAATGAATTAGCTCGATACCCATGCTTTGCGATGAAACTGTGTGATGGGGCTTCGGTTTTGTGGAGGAAAATAAGGGCAAAAAATTCTGCCTCAGCCTACCAGCATCCATTCATCTAGCTAGCATCCTGTCAGTGTGTGAGAGAGTCGAGGGCTGTTTGGAAACTGAAAGAGTATTTGCTGTGTGAGCAAGAAGGAGACAGCAAGGAGCCTGGGCATGGCTTAGCTCAACTGTTCTGTACTAAAGCTGCTTGGTGCTGTGAAATTGAAATTGAAAAAGAAAATCCTCTCCTCTATTTGTGTTTTGCATTTGGAACAGATTTCTTTTCAGGTGGGGTGGAGGAATAGAACTCCTTAGCATCAGAGCGTGTTGATAATAATAATGATAATAATAATGATAATGATGATGATAATAATAATAATAATAATGATAATGATGATGATAATAATAATGATAATGATGATGATGATGATGATGATAATAATAATAATAATAATAATAATAATAATAATAATAATAATAATAATAATAATATATGATATACTAACACTCTGATGGTCATTTCAAAAAATCCTTTCTTGGTGAGCATCTAGAAGCCAAGGGGAACATATGTGCTAAATTTCAAGTTTGTAGGCTTTACGGTTCTGGAGATTTTGTGATGATGCATGAGTGGTATTTCGCTTTTATATACAGTATATAGATAACACACACACACAAAACTTGTTTTCTCTGCTAGGACTGGTTTTTGTGAAATAGAGTCAAGGGGAGCAATAGCTGTAGGCCAGGAAAGATTTCTCTTAAATCATGAATTGGGGAGGTCATCTTAAGCCAGCCTTGTAGTCTCTGCTTTCATTACCCTCGGCTACGAAAACATATTAATACTAATGCAGTCTTCCTTCAAAGATTACTAAGAGCGTCCCTTGAACCAGTAAAAAAAATTAGCATATCTGTTTTGATGTTCATGTTGCACTACACCCTAATGCATTCTCCTTGTTCATGTCTAGGTCGAACATGTGAACCCAATCAACAACCCCCCAAAAAGCATGTAAGAGTGCAGAGTTCTAGAGATATTGGCAATGGTGAGCTCAAAGAATTGAATAGAAAGCCATATATTAATCCAGCAACTTTCCAAAATATGGACTTCAAATCCCAGAGTTCTCTGCAGTGGCCCTGCTAGGTCAGCAGTCACAATGGTTGGGAGACACTGGTCTAGTGTCAGCTGTCCAGAAGGGCATCAGGATTTGACAACCTAAGACAACACCAAACAACATTGCTATTGTCCTGTTTATAGCAGGGACTATTAAGCAGAAGATGTCCAAGGCTCTACTTAAGTGCAGTTGACCCCAAGTATCTTAAATCATGCAGAACTATTCTGGAAGTGTTCTTGACTTCCAAGTAGACTATCATCTCATGGTATGTTTTTTCTGAACACTGGTGTTTCTTCTCTGGCCCTGGACTCTTAACCTTGGAAGGTGTCTGGTATCTTCTAGATGAGTGTTTCTCAAAAACTTGGCAACTTAAAGGTAGCTCCTAGAAATCCCCAACTACAACTGGAAGTTGTAGTCCACCCAACTTAAAGTTGCTGAAATTGAGAGGCATTGATCTAGGTCATCATCTAATGCAGACATCTCAATGGTTTCTGCTTTTGACCTTGGCTCTTTAGGGTCAAGTTCAGCAAGTTCTCCTCCTATTTCTCCTCCTTCCAAAATGAGGTTTCACCCAGGAAAGTTATGATTCTCCATTCGGGTTAGAACACAACTATGCAATTCCAGCATTATGGTGAGAGGGTAAACTTGAGGAAATGCTGAAGTTTGCAGGAGTATGAAAATATAACGGAGGGAAGTAAGCCCTGAGGGAAGGTACCCCCAAAAAACATTATGTGCTGTGATATGTAACCACCTGAGCCAGCAGAGAAGAGAAGGGGATTAAAATGCCTGGCAAGTCAGAAATTGGAACAGGGTCTTGCTAGTCTGCAACCAATTATTGCAATCCCCAGGATTCTTACTGATTAATTAATAATGTTGCATCACCGGGGGAAGAAGAAGGCAATTGAGTAGCTGTCATCTTGATGAAAGCACCCCATTAGCTTGATATGCTACCTATTAATCTGAGAAGTCCCAGAACAAGTTTATTTCCTACCTGGAACCCTGTGACCAACTCCTCCTTGCATTTTGATTTCTCCTCCAAGCCTTACAAATTCAGCACACCAATCTGCTGCTCCGGAATTTTGCCATTTTGAGCAGGTAACCTTTTGATAATAGAAGAACAAAAATTGGAAGGGGCCTTTTTCTAGATGTATTCCTGGACAATGCTCATTTTCATTTGCAAAAGTCTAAGTAATCCAGGACCTTGCAAAATGACTTTCTTGTAGCTTTCATCCATTGCTCTGATGCAAAGCATGAGCATCCTGAAGCATCTGAGAAGTTCTCCAAAGCTGCGTTTCCCAACCATGTAACTTGAAGATGGGTGGACTTCAACTCCCAGCATTCCCAGCCAGACCCCTGGCTGGAGAATGCTGGGAGCTGAAGTCCACCCATCTTCAAGTGGCCAAGGTTGAACAGCACTCCTCTAAAGACTGTCTATATTGCACTAATTCGTTTAGTGCAGAGGTCTCCAAACTTTGGCAGCTTTAAGACTTGTGAACTTCAACTCCCAGAATTCTTCAGCCAGTCATGCTTACTACGGAATGCGGGGAACTTATGAGTCTCATTTACCAAAGTTGGAGGCCCCTGATTTAGTTTGTGTCTTTTGGGAATTGATTGGACTTTACAGTTCTGGTGTGATTTAGTAGTTTTCTATATTCCTTAAATCTATTTCTTAAAGCAGAATAGAAGGTTGCAGGAATAAGAAATAATCTAATGTGAAAGCAAACCAAATAAATTCAATTTATTTACTAGAGTAATATCCCACCTTCTGTAGAGAAACTCAACTGCATTAATTTACCATCCTCATAAATGTAGGTCAGAGGTCTACAAGTCAGAGTATGTTTTGAGCCTTGCCAAAATGCTCTGGGCATTCTCACAAAATGATGGCTCAAGTAGGAAAGATAACTCCCCAAATGGCTATTTCATAGAAGGCAGAATGAAGCTGAAGTAAAAAAAAACTCCCAAGTCTGCCTAAAAGCCAGACAGAAGCCTGGATAATCTTCTCTCTTTGGAGCTAGCATTTTCTGCTTTAACTTCTATTTCAAACAGAGTTTAGGGACATTTTGATGTTGATAATCACACGAGATGAACATGAATTGACACTGTGCAAATTGTACCTACAGACTCCGAAATGAATCCTCTTCCCTTTCAGCCAGAGGAAAGGCCATAGGAAGCTAAGAAGCTGTTAGATGCTAAATCAGACAAGACACTTACAGTTAGACTTCCTGTTCATTAATTATCCTCGCTCTTTCAACAGATATGTGGAAAGGCCCCATTTATTAGTCCTGCTAATCAACATTTATTCAGTGGCCCTGAAGGCAACAACCTCACGGCAAGTCAGAACTGCAGTCTACCTTCCTCCCAATTGTTCATAACAACTTTTCCAGCTATTATCTAGTGATGAGGAGTACATTAAAAAAAAAAAAAAAAAGCAACAAAGACCATTAAGGAGCTGGAGGCTAAAACATATGAAGAAGAGAATTGCAGGAAACTGATGTGGCTCATCTGGAGAAAAGAAGGACTAGGAGTGACAGGACAGCAGCGTTCCAATATCTGAGGGGCTGCCACAACCTATTTTCCAAAGCCCCAGAAGGCAACGAATGGAAACGAATCAAGGAGAGAAGCAACCTAGAACGAAGAGGAAATTTCCTGACAGGGAAGACAATTAACCATGGAACGGCTTGCCTGCAGAAGTTGTAGATGCTCAGTCCCTGGAGGTTTTAAGAAGAGATTGAACAACCATTTGTAATGGTCTAGGGTATCCTGCTTAAACAAGGGGTTGGACCTCCAAGGTGCCTTCCAACTCTGTTATTCTGTTACAATTGAAATTTCTTTCTGGATCTTCCTTTTTACAAAGAAGGCGACGTTCTACCTTTGAGGCCTCCTACAATGCAAAGTTCTTTCTAGATAAACTGCCGCAACGTGCAAACCAGTGCAAACCAGAAAGCTTTAAACCAGGAGTGGGATTCTACCGGTTCTGTCCCCCTCTGTAGAATCGGTAGTTCTGAAGAGCAGCAGATAGAGAGCCTACATCGAACTAGTTCTATGTCTGCTGCTGTTTTGGCCCACCTGCCCACCCGCCTGGGCTCTTACCTGACCTTGATTTCCTGCTTTTTCAACTGCAGCTGCTTTGCGTGAAACCAAAAGGGCTTTTCCAACCCACTGCACACTTGCAGACAGCACTGCTCACCTGTCCGGGCAGCTCAGCAGGCCGTACATTGCACTTGCATGACTCGCAGAGCAACGCGACGCAGAGCGACGGAACCAGTAGTTATACTGGCCAGATCCCATCCCTGCTTTAAACTCAAAACTAACAATAGATCGATCAATTTAGGATTGAGTGGGGGGAAATGCCATGTAAATCATGGATGTAGGTATACTTATGGGACCTTGAAATTGGTTTCATTCAGGGGTGGGATTCTACCAGTTCACATCTATTCGCTAGAACCGGTTGTTAACATTCTAAGCAATTCGGAGAACCGGTTGTTAGAAGAAATTACTGGCCTAATCCTGTAAGGAAGGGCAGGAAGGAAACATTCTGGTGTTGCTGACAGAAACTGCCTCTCCGTTAACCCTTATTACATTCTTGTCAGGACTAGACATCCTGTCTCAAGAACATCTCTGGAGTTTTTTCCCCTCCTTTGTTGGTACTTTGCTTGTGTGGAGTGACCATTCAAGGTTACAATGGCACTGAAAAAAGCGACTTATGATCATTTTTCACACTTATGACTGTTGCAGCATCCCCACAGTCATGAGAGGCTAGTCAAGGAGATGCATGCCTTGATGTGGGTGATGTTGAGTTGGCCATGCCCAGCCAATAGCATGACCACCAAGCCACATCCATCCAGTCACATGACCACCAAGCCACACCCACCAACTAAGCCATGTCCACAGAACCAATTATTTAAAAAATTGTATCCCACCCTTGGCTTCATGGAACTTCTATTCATGAATTTATCCAGCCACCCACATATTCAAACCGTTATCCCTCTATTAGAATGAATTTTCAGTCCTTTCAGTTGGTCTTTTTGTGGACTGAACATAGGATCATCTATGCAAAAAAGCAGATATCCACCTTCAATTACCTATTGGGTAGGAGGGGTAGCTGGCTCTATAGATGTTGTCCTATCTAGGAAATATCAAATAGATTGCTCGGTGACCTCATGTGCATCCCACAAAACAAAAATTTAAAAACCCCATCCTCCCAGAATCTATGGTTTCCAAGCTTGATATCCATGACCTCCTGAAAAATGCAAGAAAGATGCTAGCTGAAAAATTCAAGCATCCATCTGTAAGAAGGTGAAGACAACACCTGACCTTGATGAAAACAAGAAGTTCTTCACAAAAAATATTTCAGCAGCAGCAGCAGCAGCGCTTCCTTGAGTCTGTGGCAGTAAGAAGTGGGAGAAACAGAGACATTAATCTCAGCTGCTGACAATATATTTCAGCAAGGATTTAATAGTAAGGAAGACAGGGCTATGCAGTTTGGGATTCTACATGACCTTGCCACTGGCCAGCAATTGTCTTTCTGGGATGGGATCATCTAGAAATGAAATCTTTGCAAAAAAAAGAGAACAGAAGCTGTTGCCTCCAGAAACTGTTCAACATAATCCATTAAAAAGAAATGGAGGCACTGTTGAAGTGGAGAGGCAACTCACTGTTCTGTTTGGGCCATTAATAACCCACCCTGACACCTATTGACTAATTATCCATACATTTTATATAACCCTCTGTAGGAAACCTGGCAGCTGGAAGGGTGAAATTCGGAGTTAGTATATAAGGGTTGGGTTTTTTGTTTTTTTTTTTACAAAGAGCAATTCATGTTCACAGGGAAGCACACCAATTTCTGGGTTGTACAAAGTTCTTCTCCAGATCAAAGCTCAAGATTTGAACATGCATACATGCATACATATAGGTGTCCTTCTTAAAGCAGAAGAGATGTTTCTGTCAGGCACAAAGAATCAGGAACCATACATTAAGTTTCATTGCTGATGCCTGTACACAAGAATCTAGTCAGCTGAACTTCTGTACTAAACTGGCACCTGATAAAGATCAACAGAATTCAAGAGAGATTGAACCGTTTGTATCAATGCAATGATTCTGAGCTGATGACACACTTAACTCTGCTCCCACCAGCCCTGCTTGCTCTTTTCCTACAACTTCCTCCAAAGAGGTGCAAATTCTAAGATAATGTGTACTTCATTTTAAAAAGATGTGATTATCATCTTTAATAACCTTTAGGCCCAAGCTGTAAGAATTCTGTATGACACTGAAAGTTTCTGACCAATTAGTAAAGAATAAAGGTCAATGAATCCAACCAAGTTCAACGAAGTTGAATAGTGTGGTGGAGTGTAGTCTGGATTCCCAGGAGAGAGGGAGGGGCTGCATTCCAGAGGGCTAAGAGACAGTGAAGTTTAGGTAGCTTGTTCGGGAGGAAGAGAGCTACGAGGGTTCCTCCCTTGCAATTTTCAAAGTATGTCTGCAATGAAGTAATTAAGTTGCTTTAGTTTGACAAGATTTCTATCTATAGGTGAAGAACAATAAAGGAATTGCTCAGAAGTAACTCCGTGTGCCTTTCTTGGTTCTCCAGGCCTATTATATGGAACATTTGCTGGTTTCGCCAAAGACTATCTCAAGAAGGGAGGTGAGATGATTGACAGCTCTCTCTCCCTAAACTTTTCAGAAATGGAGCTTTCAGGCAGATAAGAGATGGCCTTGCCTTGACAAAGGGCATCACCGTTTATAATGCTTTCTGCATCTGAACCGAAAAGTGGAATATTTACAGCCTGAACAAAAGTAGCTTTTGCTGGAACATCAGAGCAGCCAGGGAGATCCAAAAACCTTCCCAGAGGCCTGAAACAAGTCCTTTGTGAGATGAATCAGTCCCCTTGTCAATAAAAGAATCCTGGTCGGGAAGGATGAATTCCATCATACGCTTCAAATGACTATGCCATGGTGGCTGCTTTAGAAAAATGACTTGAGCTTCATATCAGGGCTTATTGTATTATAAATTACCTGTTTCCTCCTATATCCACCATGATTAGTCACTGAGCTGATGACAGTGGACTCTTGCAGATTCAAAAAAAATAATGTGCCCCAACCCAAAAGCCATGACAGTCATCAGTTGTTAAAAAAAAATTTTTTTTTTAATCTTCTCATTATGGATTACTCAAGAATAGGGAGTGTTGCTATGTCTATAATTGTGAGCCAGCTGCAAAAAAAACCCCACCAAGGTAACAAAGATGTCACAAAGAGTCACGGACTGTGGCTTTTATACATGATCATTGCTGTGAGATGATTATGGGCCCCAGAGTGGAAAGTTTCTGAAACAGTCATGACCGAGGAACGGATGGTGGTAATGACTGAACAAGCAGAGATGGCAAAATGGATGTGTTTGATTAGAGAAAGGAGGGTAGCTACATTTATCAGAGACTGGAAACCTCTTGTGTATTTCTTGCTCTGGAAAAAAAAAAGTTATTGGTGCTGAAAAAAAGAAAAGAAATAAACTTGGGATTTATGGATTTGGTGATTCAAAAGGGTAGATGATGAAAAAACAGGAGCCATGGTGTAACCTTAGAGAGAAAGAATAAAATAGAAATATAATTATATTTAAGAGTGCTGTTAAGAAAACCAGAAGCTGTGTGTTTACCATTTTTCCTTTCCTTTTCTTTCCTTTCCTTTTCTTTTCTTTCCTTTCCTTTCTTTTCCTTTCCTTTCCTTTCCTTTCTTTTCCTTTCCTTTCCCCTTTCTTTTCCTTTCCTTTCCTTTCTTTTCTTTTCCTTTCCTTGTCTATTGAGATTCTCAGTCATCAGCAGAACTGAAGAAGCTTCTTGGATAAGAAGTGAAACATCTTCAAGGAAAAACAAAGTCCAGTTGCCTTTTGAAAAAGTGCCTTTGAGACATTCCTTTCCTTTTTCCTTCCTTCCTTCCTTCCTTCCTTCCTTCCTTCCTTCCTTCCTTCCTTCCTTCCTTCCTTCCTTCCTTCTTTGCTCCTTCCTTCCTCCCTCCCTCCCTCCCTCCCTCCCTCTATTTCTTTTCTTTTCTTTCTTAAATTCTTTTTTGGGCTTTTTTTCCCACTGAAATGGCAGTCATCTGGAAATATCTACAACATTTGATTGGACCGGAGAAATCTGTGCATTCATTGAACAACAAAGCTCAGCAGGGTGATCCCAATTTAAGTGTGATACTTCCTGGATGACTTTACACACAAACATACTCACACGTATTTGTAAACTACCCAGGATGCCCAACTGAAGGACAATAAATAAACCTTGCAAATCAGACCAAGCAGTCTGGATGATGAGTTAGCTAATGGTAGCATCCAATATTCTTTTCTTTTCCCCTTGGAAATAATTTACACTGGAGAGAACTTTCATCACCATCTGTTTGATCAAGCAGTCTCATCAGTTGTAGAGAGAAGGTCCTAGCTACAAAAAAGACAAGCTCATCTTAAAAGTTTGTATTGTCTATTAGAAGCCTTCAAGCCTCCAAAGAACATGGTGGCTGGACGCCATCCAAGGTGACATCAGCTAGAGCATAGAACAATTCAAAGAAGTAGTGCAAGATCAGAAGATGTGGAGAGATCTGGTCCACAGAATCGCCAAGAATCAGACAGCTGAATGGATGTTGTGGTTTGCCGGCAGCTTGTGAAGACAGCAGCAGAATCTGACTGTGGGGAAGAACAGGGATCAGTCTGGGGAGGACTCTGATGAGGGCCCTGCATCCGATGCAGAGATGGGGCCAGGACCATCTGGGAGTGGGATGCTGCCTCCAGAGCCTCTGGAGTCTGGCAGCAGCGAGGCCGAGGAACAAGGGGAACCTGTGAGCAGAGCTGCCAGAAAACAGGAGCAGCTAAGACAAAAGGGGCAACTTGGGAGTAAGGCTTGGAGGTGATTGCCCTTCCCATAAGGTATAAAGGACAGGTAAAGATGATGAAGCCTTTGCAGGAAGCAAAGTCATTGGTTCTATTCAGATTCATTCTTGAAGCTCTTTGTACTTCAATTGGCTTTTGTTCTAGTTTATTTGAGACTTCTGTTATTGGCAGCACTTCACGGAGAAGAAAGGTGGGTGTTTATCTTGAGGGACTGTTTGAGAATTCATTACTGGCTGGGAATGAAAATAATTCCCGGTGTTGCAATAAAACAAGACTTGCTTTTAAAATAAGCGTCTGTGTAATTACGGTCTCGGAAGCCTTTGGTCAGAACAATGGATAACATTTTTAACATCATCATCCATAAATCAGAGAAGGAGGCTTTGGTTTTGGAAACTGAAATGGGGGAGTTTTTAAGGTGCTACAAAACTCTTTATTCTTAAAAAAAAAAAAAAGAATAACTTTTATAACAAAGACAGTTAGGACAGCCAAGGGCTAAGCCTATTTCGTGCTTGAGCAATGTTCAGAGATGATGAATAATCTTCACCTGACAGGATGCAAGCTAGATGGACAATTAGCAAAGAACACGCTTGGTCGGTGAATATTTTGCTTCAGGAAGCAAAGGGGGCAGGAAGACATAATCTTTGCATAAAATGACACCACAAAAGACACTCCCAATCCATTAAAAACAAGCAAACAAGATTGGTTTAATTCTAGGCAGTTTTTATTTGGTCAGTCCCAGTACATCCATAATTCGTTTTTCTGCTGTTATGGCCTGAAGTTGTTTTATGGCTGAAGCAACCGAAGTACCTGGGGAGACCCACAGAGTAATATTTGATCTCTGTTCAGTCTCTCCTTTAAAAAAAAGAAAAAAGAAAGGTAAAGAAGAGAAATCCACAATAAAAAAAGTCCAGAAAAGGATATATGTGTGCCTCGGAATGAAAATCTGTATGCTTCTTCAATGTCAAAGTGACTCTTTTTCCACCTGACTGCGTAAATATGTTTTTAAGTAACAACAGTCAAAAAAGAAAAATTTTGCCAATTACCAAGAAAAGTTCACAATCCATTCACCATGCAATAAATTTGCAGATAAGTTTCCAGACCAGCAGTTTTTTGGCCTGTTCTTGGCCATCCCCTAAATAAGTTGCTGGCCACCATCACGCACAACTGCTGCCGCATAGGTTGTGGTTCCTTCTGGTTTCATAGTTTGCGTTCAAACAATATGATCTGTCTTGGTTGGTGAGTTCTTGTTCGTCCCAATTTGAAAGAAAGGGATATACTTTCCGCATGAAATTGAACAGATTGCTTCTTTCTCATTGGCTGTGCTGGATTGGTGGTCTTCAGAAAGAGGTTGTCATAGCAATGGGTTCTAAATTGGGATCAACAAATATTTGGGAATTTGTTCTGCTAATAAATAGGCTGGTAGAGAGGAGACGACGTTTCTAGTTTGCAGAAGGCAGTTCTCATTATTATTATTAGTTTTAGAATTATTCCTTTGCAAGATAATGTCATCGCTCTTATGCAGATTGCTACCTTAGGGGCCTGTGATGAATACTATGATCAGGATAATGTAAGTGTGAAAATTTCAGCGGGGACAAGGGAGATGTAAAGAGAATGGCTTAAACATCTAAGTACAAAGAGAGATGGGAAGAACAGATTGTGTTTAGGAACGACATGTTCTCAATAGAGTTTGGCTCTAGAATCAAGGAGGCCTAACATCATGTTCTACAATGCTTTGAGCAGAAGGGAAGGCAAGGGAAGGGAAGGGAAAAGATGAAAGGAGATGGAGAAGGGAGTGCAGTGGAGTGGAGTGGAGGAGAGGAGAGGAAAGGAAAGACAGAGTTCAGGAGAGAGGGAGGGGAAGGGACTTCATAATCACATTGCAATATGGCCACATCAAGCAATATCAGAGGAGGCAGAAACATAAGAGCAAATAGAAAAAAAATACTTGCTCGGAGTGGCAGGAAAACAGAGAGAAGGCAAAATCATATATCCCACCCACTCCCCAACCCATTCCAAGCAGGACAAAAATCACTGGCACGCATTTCAGAGTAATTAGAACCTGGCCATATTGCTTGGAGATCAGATGTCCATAGACATCTGAGGGAGGACTGCCAGGCAGCTGTTCCCATCCAGACATCATTAATGTCGCCGTGGTTCCCCAATGGTGTGGTAATTAATCACGGATGCTACGGTCACAATTAACAGAGAGCTTGTTTCAACAAATTTCCTACAGGTGGGGTGGCCATCTGCAGTCTAGGGGGAGATGGAAGCAACCTGCCAACCTGTCACTCTGAAATCACAGCTTTGAAAGCCCAGGAAATGGTCAGGTCAGGCAAAGAAGAGAAGAGAAAGAAGCTAAGCCTTCTCCCTACTTCTCTGGAGTAGGGAGATGCTCAGGGTTGGCTTTATACAAGAAGAGATCAAAGGGGAATTTAGCATCACGGTGACAAGGTCCCTAGTCTAGAAAGAAAATGGGAGAGGTTTTACGTGGGGGTAAAGGGAAGGCAATTAATGAAGGACTGAGCAGATGGGGTACCATAATTATCTTATTAGACATAAGTGAAAGTGCCTTTTCCAAGGCCTGTATCCAATTTTCGGGGTGAGAAAATGGAAGGGCGATTGCTCAGATTTTCTCGGGAGAAAGAGAAATTGGAAAAGGGACAGTAGCATCACTCCTGAAATTATCCTCTCCTGAAGTTTTCTTCAGAGATTGAACAGAAGGGCGAAAAACCAGATGGGTTGATGACCACTGGAGAAAGAATTGTGCAAGGAAAGATAAGGTGTTTGCACTTACTATTGAGCCTACTATTGAGAAATACTATTGAGTCTTACTATTGAGCCTACCTTTTTTTTAAAAAAACCTCCCTTTTTATCATCCTGTAATCCTTAATTAGAGGGACATGGTGGCTCAATGGCTAAGACGCTGAGCTTGTCGATCAGAGAGGTCGGCAGTTTGGGGGTTCGAATCCCTAGCGCTGCGTCACGGAGTGAGCTCCCGTTCCTTGCCCCAGCAGCTTCTGCCAACCTAGCAGTTTGAAAGCACATGAAAGATGCAAGTAGAAAAATAGGGACCCCTTTGGTGGGAAGGGAATAGCATTCTGTGCACCTGCGGCATTTAGTCCTGCTGGCCACATGACCATGGAGACGTCTTCGGACAGTGCTGGCTCTTTGGCTTTGTAACCGAGATGAGCACCACCCCCTAGAGCCAGAAACGACTAGCAAGAATGTGCGAGGGGAACTTTACCTTTACCTAATCCCTTAATTCGGCGTAGAGTTGGGGGTGACTGAATGGAGCTGAGCATTTACTGGCCAGATGCCTTTCCTGATGCCACACAGGGTTCACAGCAGATATTTTTTCTTTCTACCCTAGGAGAAAAACACCTGCCACTATCTAGGATTGAACTCTCCAACTTCTGAGTGGGAGGTGACCATCTTCACCACTAGGGCACCCCACTGCTGAGCTACCTTGTTACCCCATAAATGCTGAGCTACTACAAGCCACCCATAAGAATTTCACCCCCATTTCATACCAATTTCTTTAAAAATTGTCTTTGGTGAAATAGGTATGAAAAAATGCATAGGGATTTCTCTGTGTGGACATGAACTAAAACCAAGAATCCTCCTATGAGCTTATAAATGTTGGAAAATTCAGGCCAACCAGAAGGAAAGTCTTAAAATGAAAGATGGTAGACTCGGAAGGAGTGATGTGGACCTTTGAATCCAAGGACTTGCTTAGAGACTAATCCAAAACAAAGCATCTCTAAAATAGATTTGCTTGAAAAGAAAAACTCAGCTCTTTCCTGGGGAATTCTTGATCTATTCCAGTGAGATTTCCTTCCTGAAAGCATGAAAACAGACATTGTCCTAGTCTTCCTCCTGGAACCTTAATTTCTGATATTTCTTTCCTCCAATACGGAAATTTCCTAGTATATTACAGAACAATTGTGACCTCTGCTGGCCTCCAACATGGATGGAACTGGTTCACAATTAAACGGAACAATAGAGAAAAACAAGGGCCTTTGTCAATAATAGAGATTATGTTTATCCTGAACAATTAGAGATTCTTGGCCAGCTTCTAATGAAATGAGTTTGCTTTTGAAGGCATATGTTCAATTCAGAAAGTTAAATATAAGAGGCCAGAAGCTACATGCCCTTCGGTTTTCAAAATACAAAGACAGATGATAAATATGTTAATCCATTTTAGCAGAATATTAGAATCAAATCTCGTAGAAACATATGATTCATTGTAATCCACAAATTAAAGCATCTATCTACCCAATCTTTGCTTGAAGTCATTGAACAAACAGGAGCTCAAGACATAGGAAAGCACATGTTTAAACTGTAAGTTTTCCTTCCTTGTCAAATGAAAAAAAAAATGGACATTATTCTAGATTCCTTAGTGGGCTGCCTATCTTGTGTTTGAACACAGCCAGTGAATTATCTTCCTGGATGTTCTTCCAGATAAGATGGAGTCCTAACCTGGGAAGATAGATAATGTATCCCCTCTTTCCACCATCCAACCATTTTTATAACTAGGATGGGGGGGGGGTTTCCCTAAAAAAAATACAACTGCAATCTGCCCTCTTTTGATTTATGTCCATCATCCTGTTTTATTCTTTAAGGCACTGAACTAATGAATAGGAATAGCAATTTCATCCAAGCAGCATGCCATCAAATCTTTTCAGCACTGACCTTTGGCGGACAGCACAAGCATTCCTAGTTGTCTTTCTTGTATTGAGGTCTTCAAACTTGGCAACTTTAAGACTTGTAGACTTCAGCTCCCAGAATTCTCCAGCCAGCAGAGCTTTACTCTCTTGCGATCTCTTCCTCTGCAATCTCTCCACTTTGGTGGGTAAGAAACAGACACAGCCAGCTGAGGAATTCTGGGAGCTGAAGTCCACAAGTCTTAGAGTTGCCAAATTTGAAGACCTCTGATCTAATTTGACCCTTCCTCTGAACATAGACTTCCCTGAAAATCTGGACATGTCCATCATTTGTGGGAGAATCACTGAGAGGCTTTCAAGTGTTCAGCCATTGCCCAGCCATAGCTGCTATTTCATCAGCTTTTAGGTAGAGTAGCCATTCTACTGATTAATTGTTCTCATTGAGAGGAAATTGAGAGGAAATTTCTCGACTCTTAGGTTGGGCCTTTCTTTGATGAACTTCCACCATCTGGTGATTTAGAGAATAGGTTGACCTCCTCTTCCCTGTGACAATTTTACCTGAATTCAAATACTTGAATTTGAAGATTAATATCATGTCCCCCATAGTCCTTCTCTTTGTTGGATTAGTATCCAGTTCCTGCAGCTGTTCACTGTATGTGTTCATATCATTATTAAAGATTTGAAAAGAACTGGCTCTTGGATCGACCATTGGGATTTTCCCATAAATAAATATTGTTCTGTTTTCTCCAGAACAATAAAGTAGTGTGCAAAAATCTGTTTGGTCCCTTCATAGCAACTCTGTCCAACAAGGCATCCATTTTTTGCTTTCAACATCTCAGCTGGGGAGCCCTAATCCAACTGATTCCGTTTCTTCTTCTTCATTTGTTAACCAAAAATCACTTTTGAAATCACTCAGGCAGCTCTCTCATCTTTCTACTAGATAGAATTATAAATTTTAGCTGTTGATCCAAAAATAGCATCTAAAGCCAGACACCCAAAGTGCCTTGAAGCCCAAACAATTTTTTTTAAATAGCGTTGGAGGCCTAAGTAATTAACCTTCTTTGATTACAAAATATAAAATTTATAAGAGTTTCTGCCGAAGGCATTTCAAGCTTTTAATAGAACAGCCATATTGGACCTCTTACCTCAAGTGCCTAGAAAAATAACATTCATAAATTTATATCATGTTGACTGTGATTTTTGCTAGTTATTCTCAGCTTAAATTAAATAGTGATTCTTAGTCCTTAACATGGTATAATATTGAAAATACGTCTCATCATTCATAACTAATTATTGATTTATTAGAAAGAATAACCTCTGTGTCATTTTTAAATTCCCATTTTACTTTATCTGTATTATATAGTCTTGCATTTTTTTTCCTTTTCTGTTAATACAGTTTCTTCCAAGAGCTGAATAAAAAATTCAAAACATTTTATGTTGATAACCAAACAAACCTATTTGTGTTAAATCATCTATAATTGCAGCACTTGGGTGTTTTTAATCCGTTTAAAATACTTTCACATTGATATTTTTATTTTGTGACTATTGTTCTTATACCTTTAACTGTGCAAACATACTTTGTGTGGTACATGAGACACAACCACCAAATAGTTACCCAAAATATCTTTTTTCTTCAGTCTTCTGGGCCCTCTTGTCAATTGGGAAAAGTTTACAAAATAAAAAATAAAAAAGGCCAGCCTACTTTTCCTATCAGGGTTGCTTGGAAATAAAAGCTATTGTGCTTTTTTGTTGTATAGCAATCGCCTCCTGTATTCTAAGAGCAACTGAGGATGTTTCAACAAACAGCTCCTTTTGGAACTCTTAAATAATATAAAAATTCTTAAACTCAAGAAAAAGTCTTTCTTTTTTCTTCCTCTCTGGGAGGCATTTGACATAGAAGAATTGAGGAAACAGAGGCGATACACACAGAGAGATAGCATTCCACCTGAACACTTTGGCAGTGTTCAAAAATCTAGCTTGTATGGAGAAAGTGGATAGGATAGAAATAGACAGACAGATAAATGAAGATAGTATCAGATCAGAATAACAGAGTTGGAAGGGACCTTGAAGGTCTTCTAGTCCAACCCCCTGTTCAAGCAGGAGACCGTATAATCATTCTTAAAAATCTCTTCTTAAAAACCTCCAGCAAAGGAGCATCCGCAACTTCTGAAGGCAAGCTCTTCCCACTTATTATTCTCATTGTCAGGAAATTTCTCCCTAGTTCTAGGTTGGTTCTCTCCTTCAACAGTTTCCATCTGTTGCTTCTTATCTTACCTTCTGGTGTTTTGGAAAATAGGTATTGGGGCACTGCTCTCATATCCACCCCTAGTCCTTCTTTTTATTAAACTAGACATACCAAAATTCCTGCAACCATTCATTATATGTTTTAGCCTCTAGTCCCTTGTTGCTCTCTGCACGCTTTCCAGAGTCTCAAAATCTTTTTTTTCTTTATAATATGAGGAGCAAAACTTGATGTGCTATCCTACTGAAGGTGGATAGAAGGGTGGAAAGAGACAAACACCATGGTGCATGCAGTCAGTCAGATCACATTCAAATCATCGAAGGGATCCAATCTCCACTGAATTCAGATCTCTACTGTCTTCGCTTCAGATTTCCAAATTAAGCTGTGAATTGGACTGACTTCAACACGTGGACTTGAACAAAATGCTGGTGGGATTCAATGCAATTAGGAAGAAGAAAATGAAAATTTGAAGAAGTCTGTGAAAAATATGCAAGGTTCCCTTTGGCTAGAATAGAATAACAGAGTTGGAACAGACTTTGGAGGTCCTCTAGTCCAACCCAATGCTCAGGCCATTTCAGACAAATGGTTGTCCAATCTCTTCTTAAAAACTTCCAGTGTTGGAGCATTCGCAACTTCTGGAGGCAAGTTATTCCACAGGTTAATTGTTCTAACTGTCAGGAAAATTCTCCTTAGTTCTAGGTTGCTTCCTCCTAGAGTTTCCTAAAAAGTTAAAATTCTCTCTTTTGCAGCCCATTTGTGTGGGGGATTTTTCTTCCATTTATTCACAAAAACAGTTCTCTTTTGATCAAGCACACTCAAGAGATGGAAAAACAAAACAAAAATGGAAATCAGAAGAGGTTGCAAATATCCCAGCAAGTTCTCTGCTTCTATACATCATTCTTGCTGGATCTGGCAAGGTGTTCAAAAACACCTTTCACACCTGGATTGGAGATGCCCAGAACTTCCCAACGGCAAAATTAGTTTATACAAGGCCCACCGATGTTGGATTGATGCTCGAATTCAATCCTCATTCTGTTTTATGAACAGATAACGCTAATTCAGGCTGATGGTAACATGAAAGTGGGTTGTGTCTCTTTTCAAACCATTAGCCAAAAGCAGGAGCATGAAAACAGGTGTGAAAGAAAGTACCTGATGATTTACTTTTTTCACATTCCAGCAAAGAAATCACACAAGCAGTGAGAAGAGAGCACGCTGTCGTTCCTCACGCCTGGAACGACAAATAGGATACAAATAGGAGAATTCCTCGGAAGTTGTGGGAGCTTCGTCCCTGGAAGCTTTCAAGAAGAGGCTAGGCTGCCATCGGTCAGAAACGGTGTAGGGTCTCTTGCTTGGGTGGAGGGGGGGTTGGACTAGATGACCTACAAGTTCCCTCCCAACTCTCTTAATCTGTATCTCTCATTCCAGCCTGGTACTCATAACACTAGAACCTGCAGCCTTGCTGTGAAAATGATGGGCCGTGAATGAGAAGCTCCAAAGAAATTTATTTCTCAGGCAAGGGATATTTAAATTGGGTTGTAATGGTAGAAGATAATTTTTGTAACTCAGGGTTAAATGGTGGCGGCTCTGAGCTTGGTGGTTTTCTTGCAGTGCATTGATGTTGTTACTTAGTTGGGTCATGAAACGTCTGCAAGAAAACCACCAAGCTCAGGGAGGTCCTAGGACCTCCACAATCCTCCTTCTCCTCTTTCTCCTCCTCCTTCTCGTCTTCCTCTCCATAAACCCCACCCCTTCTGTTACTGAAGATGTTACCTAGCTGGGTCATGAAACGTCTGCAAGAAAACCACCAAGCTCAGGAAGGTCCTAGGACCTCCACAATCCTCCTTCTCCTCTTTCTCCTCCTCCTTCTCGTCTTCCTCTCCATAAACCCCACCCCTTCTGTTACTGAAGATGTTACCTAGCTGGGTCATGAAACGTCTGCAAGAAAACCACCAAGCTCAGAGAGCATCATGCGCCCCAGGGTCTTTCTCCTCCTCTTCCCCCTTTATCCTCTTCCTTCTCCCATTTTCATCCTCCACTCCACAAAGTCCACTTCCTTCAAGCACTAATGTTGTTACCAAGCTGGGTCATGAAACACTTACAGGCAAACCACCAAGCTCAAAGACCACCAAGGATCCATCATTCCTCCTCTTCCTCCTCCTCTTCTCCACCACTCCACAACTCAATTCTTTCTATCACCAGTGATGTTACCTAGCTGGGTCATGAAAACATCTGCAAGAAGACAACTAAGTTCAGAGAGCACCAAAGACCCCACAGATAGGATTGCCTTAAAGAAAGTCTTCACAAATCTGTCCCAATGGTAGCTAACAACTGGTTCTCTGCCCTAATGATTTGTTCCAACAACCCAGTTCACCAAACTGCTCAGAAAGTTAACAACCGGTTCTCCCAAAACCGGTGAGAATTGGCTGAATCCCACCACTGGCTTAAAGTCACCAAAGTTGAGAAACTCTGGCCTACATTTTTACTTTCCAAGATGAATTTCTTCCAAAAAGTCATGGCTTGAGTCTAATAATACATAACCCCAATTGGCTTTCTCCAGAAAACCATGTTTACAGAACTTTTTTTTTACATTTTTCCTCTCTTCTTTAAAGAACAAAACCTCTAAAACTAACATTTGAAACAGTGAGTGGAAGTCTGTGATAAGATTCCACCGGTTATCATGATCAGTGCAAAATTCAGAACTTTTTTTTTAAAGTAACAATGAACCAAGCAGAAAAGGAGAGTTCAAAAAAAGAGAGGTGATTTTTTTTTTAATATAAATTGAAACAGATTGGTGTTGGCCACTACTTCAAGTGTTTACCTGTTTTTCATTAAAGCAGTGAATTTAATCAGCTTGCGGATTTAATGTATGCATTTTTCCCTAACTCAGAAGTATGCTCATCATGAATATTTAAATTGGATTTTAAAGCCATGAGAATTTCATTTAAATAGAACGTGATGTGATGACTCACAAGCGCACAATTACAATCTTTTAAAATTCTGATAACAATCATAAACACTTTTTTTCCCTAAGGGAAAAAATAGAAAGTGTGTTAAATGAGGACTAGCCATAGAATTGAGGATTAAGCAGCTCAAGTTACAAAGATTCAAGTCCATAATTAACATTTACATAAACAGGAGTTTCTTATATGCTATGAAAATAATCATTCTGAATAAATGGGAAATGTATAAATCGCAGACGGCATGAGACCAATACTGTCATATAGGTCAGATTAACAGAGTTGGAAGGGACCTTGTAGGTCATCTAGTCCTGCTTAAGCAGGAGACCCTACACCATTTCTGACAGGTAGGAGTCCAATCTCTTCTTGAAAGCCTCCAGTGATGAAGCTCCCACAACTTTTGAAGGAAACTTCTGTTCCATGGGTGGATAGTTTCTCACTGTCAGAAAATTCCTCCTTATTTCCAGGTTGAATCTCTCCTTGTTCAGTTTCCATCCATTATTCCTTGTCTGACCTTCAGGGGCTTTGGAAAATAGTTTGACCCCCTTCCTCCTCTCTGGGGCAGTCCCTCAAATATTGAAAGATGCTCTCATGTCTCCCCTGGTCCTTCTCTTCTCTAGACTAGCCAGGCCCAGTTCCTGCAACCATCCATCAAGACATTTCTGTTCTCATCCAAGAAGCTTCTTCGGTTCTCACTGAAATTAAGTTCTCACTTAAAAATAGACCTCCAATAACTCACCCACCTACTTTCAATCCACTTGCATATCAAGGGATTCTCACCCAGGACCATCCCTAAGCTGCTATCTTTCTAGCTGCAATTATTTTGCTGCTATCTCTTGATAGACCCTTCCTTCTCTCCGTGGCACCCCCTCAAATACTGGAAGACTGCTCTCATGTCTCCCCTGGTCCTTCTCTTCCTTAGACTAGCCAGGCCCAGTTCTTGTAGCCATTCTTCATAGGTTTTAGTCTGCAGTCCCCTAATCATCCTGGTTGCTCTTCTCTGCACTTTTTTTTAGAGTTTCAACCTCTTTTTAATAGCATGGTGGCCAAAACTGAGATTGAATAAGTCATATGCCCTAAATCGGTGTTTCTCAAACTGGACTATGTGAAGATGGATGGACTTCTACTCCCAGAATTCCCCAGCCAACAGACACAGAGACAGAAACACAGAGAGAAAGAGGGACAGACAGACAGACAGACAGACAGACAGAGTACCTGGGTTCGTGAGAATCAGGATGACACAAACTAGCAAGACCCATTTGGTTCCATGCTACTTCAAGAGAAATCCCAAGCAAGTTCAGCCTCAGTTTCTTCCCAATCAAAGTACATGTAGTCCTGGATTTGTAACACTTTGCTTAATGACCATTCAAAGTTACAACGGCATGGGAAAAAAAAGTGGCTTATGGCTGCTCTTCGCCTTTACGACCGCTGCAGCATTCCCCGTGCTTTATGTAATTTATATTTGGATGCTCGACAACCAACTCACATTTATGACAGTGGCCATGTCACGGGGTCATAGGAGATCCCCTTTTGCAACCTTCTGACAAGCAAAGTCAATGGGGAAGCCAGGTTCGCTTAAGGACCGTGTTCCCAATTTTAGAAACGTCCTGATCTGAATAATTGACGCCTGCTCATTGGCAACACAAAAATTAAGGTAAAAGGTCAAGGTTCCCCTTGTGCATCTGTGCTAATCGTGTCCAGCTCTAGGGGGCGCTGCTCATCTCCGTTACAAAGCCAAAGAAGAGCCAGCGCTGTCCGAAGACGTCTCCGTGGTCATGTGGCCGGCAGGACTAAACGCTGAAGGTGTACAGAAGGCTGTTCCCTTCCCACCAAAGGTGGTTTCTATTTTTCTACTTGCATTTTTACGTGCTTTCGAACTGCTAGGTTGGCAGAAGCTGGGACAAGGAATGGGAGCTCACTCCATTACACGGCGCTGGGGATTCGAACCGCTGAACTGCCAACCTTTCTGATCGACAAAGCTCATTTAAAATTAAGGTAGGTAGGTCCAAATATATCTTTGCCATTTGGATTGCTTTGGGTTGCTTCTTGAGTTATGTCTCATAATTGGTGGAAATATGTTCCTAATATATTGTAAATCTGTAGCTGTGGGTTGGTGGCTCACAGGACGTGCTGGCAATTTTGTTTGAAAAGCTTTTTCCTGACATCTAGTGGTTAGAAATTAAAGCACAGCCTTTTTCAAAGAAGATAAAAATTATTTAAAACAAACCAACAATATTCTTTCCAAGTAGAATTGGCTTCCTAGTAACTTTACATAGACTTCCTGGATTTTCCAGAGAGCAAAATTGAAGTCCACTTCTGTTTTATTGAGTTGACTTTCCCATCCAGTACCAGTAGTCTCCCAACCTAACTAGCCCTAATCCTCCTTAGACTTTTGAAAGCAATCAAGATGAGATGGATGCTACGCTCTTCCTATATAAACAAAGCAATTTCCGGCTCAGTAATGAAGGCTAATAAACATATAAACCATATATATCTATGCAACATCAAGTATGGGTCTGTTTGATCACTATCGAACAGTATTTCTTAGATGGATCTCACTAAGCAGTTACAGGACAGATTTGAGATGTTGTGGCATGAGCTTAAATGGACTCCAGAAGATGAAGGACAGGAAGGCCTGGAGGAATGTTGTCCATGGGTTCGCGATGGGTTGGACACTACTTTGCAACTAACAAGAAGACAGAAAAGACCTTTATATTTGCATTTATATTTGAGAAGTCTTTCTTTGTTTCTGTAGACCACAGAAATAATGGGATGGGAACAAAAATGCAGAAACACCTTTTTTAAAAAAATAAATCTACTCTAGACAGTGGGTCACCTTTCTTGAAACTGCAAATCTAAAAGCTACATCAACTTGTCTTCTTTAGTTTAATTTTGCAAAAGAGCCAATGGGGAGGGAGGAAGGAAGGAAGATCAGAGAAGGGTAGGAAAAAGGGAGGGAGGGAGGGAGGAAGAGAAAGGAGGGAGTGAAGGAAGGAAGATCGAAGAAAGGAAGAAAAAGAAAAAGGGAGGGAAGGAAGGAAGGAAGGAATACATGAACTGATCAAGAACATTTTTCCATTTAGGCTCCTACTTCCTTGGCTGGATTTCTCAAGCTTCTCTTTCTACCATTCTAGAACCCTGCAATTCAGTTGCTTGTGATGCAACCAGGGAAATGTTTGTGGCATCAATATGGCAAGCCCAACTTGTCCTCATGAGTGGCACAGACTGAACCAGATGATAAAAATAACTTCAAAATTAGGAACTCGGTCCATTTCCCTGGAATTTCCTGGTCTCGTGCCTCTATTCTCAGTCTGTAAAGTACCGCAGCAGCTTTGACTATGGATCAGATCAAAGCTTTACTTGTTATCCTCCTTTCCTTCCAGTTGCTATCCTGTTTTCTACCTGCAACCCCAGGTGAGCAGAATTTGTGGCCTCTAAAATATATGTGGAAATGAGGTTTGCCTTGATTTTAAATGCTGGCAATCATCTATTTTGAAAAGGAAAACACAAAAGGAAAGAAATAAGAATTGTGAAACCTATAACTTACAAAACAAATGTAGGTACCTCAGGCCAATGTTGGAAATATTACACAATCAATTACAAGGAAAATCTTGGACATCAGGTTGTCCTGCAGTCACGTAAGCACGATTTGCTATGGTTTTTTAATATATATATTTGTTTGTTTGTTTAATTTCTAAGGCTGCCCATCTCAGTCAATCACTCTGGGAGGCTTACAGATCAATATATATATATTACAGCTACAAATTTTAAATACAATTGAAAGCAAGAAAATGATAATTTTTGGGGAGGTGGCTGGTTTCTGGTAAATAACCCCCATTTAGGAAAATATATTTATTTAACTACCACCTGGTTTGTTTAATGACCTTAGCGACTCCTTTTCCAACCAATCATAAAAGCGGTCATAAAATTGACTCAGGTCATGGGATGGCCTGCTTAACGAGTGCACAGATTTTCCAATCAAAATTCCACACTCCCTTGCGGTCATTCACCTACCTGCATACCTGAAGGCTGGCTAATGGTAATGCTTCATCTTCCATGTGAACAACCCATGTTTACATTCCTTCAGTTGAGAAAGGCTCTTAAAATAATATTATTCCAATGAGCCTTGGGTACCCCCAGACAAGGGATGGGCATTTATTTGTGAACAAGGATTTAAATGAACGGAAACGTTTTGATCTGTAAAGGAGAATTTGGAAGCTTTGGGTCCAGATAGTGTGAGTTTCAGGCTGGAGGAAAATACACCTCAAAGAAAAGCAAGGTTGCCAACACCACTGAGAAGAACGGAAAAGAAGGTCCCAGGAACCTCGATAATAAGGAAGAAAAAGCAACCCAAAAAACTGCTTTCCTTTGAGTTTGAAACACAGCTAGGAAACTCAGCTAAAGAGTAGAACAAGGGATATTTTCAAGGAGGAGCCATTAGAGTCAAAAGGAGAAGCATCACCTCCTTCTACTTTTTCTCACCTAGCCTCAGTCTGACTATTCAGAAAGGACAGGGTTGGAAATACGGATTTCTGCCCTGTCCTTAATATATTTATGACACTCCAGGTTCCGCTGTTTGACTTCCAACCCTTTCCCCTACTTTAGCTCCAATCCAAGTCTACGGAGAGCTGGAGAAGATTGAATCAAGTCTTCCAGATCCAGAAGACAATCCTATCACCAAAGGGGAGGATTCGGGTTCTCTGGTGGACTTTATGGGTGAGATGAATTTTTGTCTTGGGGTCAGCAGATGGAAAGTTCCAGGCTTCCTCATCCTGAAAGCTACAGCTTGGCTGAAATGTCTCTCCCTATTTGTGTGTGTGTGTGTGTGTGTGTGTGTGTGTGTGTGTGTGTGTGTACACTAACTGGATACCCGTTCTTCACTATGTGATCAGGCTTAGTTTTGGGGGAGGAAAATAAGGGGAAAAATCGTGCCTCTGCCAACCAGCATCCATCGGTATTCATCCAGCCAGCATCCTGTCAGTGTGCGAGAGAGTTGAGGGCTGAAACAGTATTTGCTGTGTGAGCAAGAAGGGGACAGTAAGGAGCCAGGGCATGGCTTAGCTCAACTGTTCTGTACTAAAGCTGCTTGGTGCTGTGAAACTGAAACTCCTCTCCTCCACTTGTGTTTTGCATTTGGAAGAGGTTTCTTTTCAGATGGGGAAGGGGAGTAGAACTTCTTAGCATCAGAGCGTGTTAATAATAATAATAATATAGGAAATACAAAATGCTCTGATGGTCATTTTGAAAAATGCTTCCTTAGTGAGCACCTAGAACCTACATGCCAAATTTCAAGTTTGTAGGCTTTACGGTTCTGGAGATTTTGTGTTGATGCGTGAGTGGTATTTTGCATATATATGCCTTGCCCTAAACTCCAATCCTCTTGAATGTGTCTTGAGCCATTTTAATGGGTTCTTTTTGTGCAAGCCAGCAGCAGCCCTCAGAAGAATAAAGACAGTCCTTCCCAGGTTGTTGTCAAAAGATCCATTGATTGGAACAAAGGTAAATGTTTGTTGTTGATATTTAAAAGTGGGGAAAGAGCTTTCTCCCCCCAGGTGACTTTGCTAGAATATCGCAAAGTATATGAAGCAGAAGTTGATTGTAAAAACAGAAATTGACAATCTGTAAATTGCATAGGCTCCAAGTTCTTATTTTTGGGGTGCCTTCTGCATTGATGATGTTGTTGAGTAACAAAATGTTTGCAAGAAAATCACCAAGACCCAACAGTCACCCTCCTCCTCCTCCTCCTTCTCTTCATTGTAAACCTCACTCCCTTCTGGCACTGATGATGTTACCTAGTTGAGTAACAAAATGTTTGCAAGAGAATCACCAAGCTCAGAAACCACCAAAGACATACAGCCCATCCCCACTTCCTCTTCCTCCCTAGTTTGGTCACTAAACATTTGTCACAAAAACCACCAACCTCAGAGAGCACCAAGGACCCTACAGTTCAACCCTGGGCTACAAATATTCTCTTTTATTGCTATTCATAAGTTATGATACACCTAGTCCAGACTGTTTCCTATATATATATATTTATATATATATTCCATACAGTGATCCCAAATCGGCCCGCCTTGGCAAAAATTGTTGTAGAAGGAAGTATAGCTTTCTCTTTTGCTTTCCTCATTGGAATTGTTACATGCTGTGTCCTTAGGTAAGTAACTCCAAGATTACTATAGCATTCACTTTTTCCTGTACAAAGTCCCAGGTTCAATGGCAAACATCTCCAGAACTTTGGATAGCTGCAACAAGTCAAGTCAGACAATAGAGTTATATAGCTAGAAATCCTGTTTATACAGTCTTGTAATGGACTGAGGCTGAATCAGAGTTGATCAGCATCAACAATAATTGAATTAGTGAATAGTATTTTAATAAGTTTAGTGATCTAAAGCACAACCTCAGGACAAGAAGTGTAGCTTCAACTAATCTCCAAAAGTTGTTATTTGCAACATGGCCAAAGTTTGAAGTGAGGGCTTGAGAGCAATCCCGTGATCCATGCTTAGTTTTAACTTATGAACTGGGAATGACTGAAATCACACAAAATATTTCATCTGGCCTCACTTATTATTTTTGTGGAGTGGTGACACTCTGTCACAGTGAAATTCAGTGCGGTTCTTGGGCCAGAAAAAGTTGTGATGTCCCCTTCAAAGGGCAATGGTATCTATCCCTACCAGAAGCTCACTCTTCTTCTCCAAGGGAAGAGCTCAAATGGCTTTTCCCTTTTGACAAAACCTCTTCCTCTTTCAGTGCCCACAAAAATAAACTGAAGAAATTTGCCCCTTTAATCAAGAAGTACGCCAAAAAAAATTACTTTTTGAGGCAAATCCGGAAAGAAAAAGAAGCAGCGAGAAAGAAACTAAAGCGAAAACATGGGAAGGATCCCACTGAAGGTAACATGTCCTATCAATGAGCAGATAAAGACATACCTGGGATGATCCTTTAAGTGTCCTAAGTTGGGGAAAGCAAAGTCACAACATCATTCCCTATATCTCCCTTGGGAAGACTGATACTATTTTACACAGTTGTGGGTCATCAGAGATGATCAAGAGGGTATTGGCCTGATAAAGAGAAATAATACGTCTAATTTATACTGGAGATGAAGCTATGATATATGAAGAGGTTGTCATAATTAGCTGGACAGCCCATTGTTCAAGAATATGTATTGCATGTCTTTCTTGGTCACTCACATTAGATTACAGCAGAACAGTAGTAGGTAGTAACTATGTAGTTAAGGAGTAATCTTGATGAATTCTTACCATAGATGAATCCATTTTCTTGAGTTCCTTGAAATCAGACCTCAAAGTCTTCATTGGGAGAATGAGAAAAGACTGCTATCTGGATTGGGTCAACAGATCTGGGCAACGAAGAAAACATCCCCATTTCTTTTCTGTAGTTTCTATTGGTTCTCTTGGGTGTAGGAGTAATACAAAGACCTTGTAGCTACAGGTCAAAATGGGTAATGTTGGGTTCAGTAGAAAGCTGAACTTTTGTTTTGGATAAAAAAGAAATAGTTTGACACAAGAAAGTTATGATATTTCTATAATGGTACTCAAACATACAAGAGAAAATGAATATGACTTTATTTTCCCCAACTATTCTTGTTCTGTTGTGTAGTTGAAGAAGAAGAATGGAAGAGGAAAGACCTTGCAAGAAAAAAGAAAAAAGTTGAGGAAGAAGAAGATGTTGGAGATGAGGAGGAGGAAAAGGAGGAGGAGGAGGAAGAGGATGATGAGGATGAAAGAAAGAAAAAAAAGAAAAAGAGGAAGAAAGATGCAGTAAAGAAAGGACTGAGTAAAATTAAGAAAGTAGCAAAATCCAAGGCAGTTCAGAAGCACGTTAAAAAGATTAAGAAGGCTGCAAGACCAAAGGCCATTAAGAAGCACGCTAGCAAGGTGAAGAAGATGGCAAAATCCCAGGCCAAGAAACATGTCCATAAGATCAAAAAAGCTGCAGAGTCCAAGGCTGTCCAGAAGCACGTTAAGAAGATTAAGAAGGCTGCAAAACCCAAAGTCCTTAAGAAGCACGCTAGCAAGATGAAGAAGGCAGCGAAATCCCAGGCCAAGAAACACGTCCATCAGATTCAAAAAGCTGCCAAGTCCAAAGCTGTGAAAAAGCAGGTGGGTAAACTGAAGAAAGCCGTGAAACCCAAAGCTGTGAAAAAACATGTTGGAAAGATCAAGAAGTTGGCCAAAGCAGAGGTGAAGAAACACGTTGGTCAAAAGAGAAAGGCAGCCAAAACCAAGAGAGGAGAAGTTAGCAAAAGGACCAAAGCGGCCCAGGAAAAGACCGATGTGAAAGTGAAGAAAGACAAGGAAAGGCAGCTGATCCAGATGAAGCTGAAACCCCAGGAAGCTCACAAGAAGAAACAGAACAAGACAAAGATGAAGAAGAAGAAACAGGTGATCGGAGCCAAAGAAAGGAAAAAGAAACGCCAACAAGAGTCAGATGACACCGATTAAGGGTGATCAGCAATCAGATGCAAGAAGGAGAGCAGCCAAAGGCTACAATGTCCTTTCTGAAAAGCAAGAAGTTTGTTAGCATGGCAGTTTTGGGGTCTGAAGAAATCAGATTATTTTAAACAGGATTTCCTGGCGTTTCTCTTACAGACAGTGCTGCACTGCTTCCTGGCGGTAAGGTTTGATATGACATAGACGTCTGAATTTCAGGTTTAGCCTAGGTTTACAAAATATTGCCTTTTGCTGATGTATCTGGGGTGGGGAAGAAGGCGGGGAGTTTCTTCTCAAAATAGGTGGGTTCTTTCTGGTCTTGAGCAGGGCACAGACCTTCCTCCAATCTATTTTTATATTTCAGTAGGTTTTTTTATTTTTTTAAAAAAAAGTCAACAAAAGAATTCTCTGAAGTCAAGGATGAAGAATGAGATCGGTAAAATATCTTCACATCTGCCCAAGGAACAGGGAAGAACATTTCAGGAGCTCTCATTGTTAACTGGCACATTTGGTGGTCTGACATTTAACCCAATCTTTAAAAGATGGTTTTGGAGAGTCACCAGAACAGCTTCAGTTTCCAAAATTGACATATTTGGTGGGTGAGGTCAGTACAAAGTGTCTTTTTGGGGACATCAGGGGCCATTGCTTGTTATATGGACACTGTTGATGGGCTCCTGAAAACATCTAGTTGAGGTTTAGGGAATAGGGAAATTCTGTTTTTAGCAGAATTTTCAACTAACCAAATTGATTCTGAGAGCATGCTTTCTCTCTCTCTCTCTCTCTTTCCTTCTCCTCTCCCTCCCTCCCTCCCTCCCTCCCTCTCTGTCTGTCTGTGTGTGTTGTGTGTGTGTAATTCCCCAGGATTATTAACTTGACTTGAGGTGATATATCATTATACTTTTTATATCAACGCTGATTGTGATTAATGCCAGGCCTGTGCCACTAAGGGGAGCTATTAACCCATCCAAACTTTGTATCAAGCCTTTCAAATTCTTGTGGTCCCTCTAACTTTTTAAATATAGGACCCAACTTTTATTGCTTCTACTATTTCTACTGTTTGGAAAAGCTTTGTTTCAACATGTTAAAAATAATAAAAAAACTTAGCGGAGGTCCAGAATATTCTAACGGTCCCTCCAAAATAAAATCGAACTGAACCATGTGATGTTCTAATTGTAGGATGGCTTCCAGAGATAGCTTTATTTTGACGAAATGCAGTAGGGAGAATAAACAATTTGAAAATAGGATTTTGAGTTGCACTGGAACCTGAAATCATCTAAAAATGTTGGTGATCACAATTCTCATTATCTTTGACCATTAGTGGAAACTGCTGGCCAACAACATCTAACAAATGACAAGATTGGCCCCCACTTGGTCACTCTTTCACAAACCCCTGAAGATCTGGTTTTACTTACAGAGTGGGACGCAGCACATCAAGCGGTGTATTTCATTGTGGTTATGAGGGTTGGAGGAGGAGGGTTATTTCTTTTTTATCATTTTGAGTTTTCATCTTCGTAAGCCCTCTGGAGTCAATGAGAGTTGGAAGCCCACATGCATTTTCTTAAATAAATAAAGTTATAGGTGCCTTGGAGTGAGTGAAGGCAAAGAAATTATGAAAATTGGGTGACACCAGCACACCGCTGCCATGACTTTGATATGAAGCATCCAATCTCAAAAAGGCAAGTACACAATGATGATGCTGTTGGTGCCATTTTATTTAGTCACTGCACTGACTCAAGTGGAATCAATAGCCATGATTAAATGGTCCAGGGATGAATAATAAACCAAACAGAATAACAGTTGAATCGTGGCTACTTATTCCACTTGTTCCAGAAGCCAAGATCCAAATCTCCTTTTCTCATCAGGCAGCCAAACATGATAAAATCCTACTCAATAATTTCAAAAAGGATTCAAAGCATCGTGAGCCTCAATAGCTTTTAATGCTCACCTGGCAATTTGTTTATCCTTTATTTTTCTTAGGTTTAAGATTTCCACTAAAAAATGATTCAGTGAATGGAGCCCACCCTCGTTTTAACGACTGGATCAAACAATAAGCCGTAATGGGGTGGTTTTGACTTTGATAGTCCATTGGGTGGATCTATACCCTGGATGGGACAGAGTCTTCCAGAGAGTATGGTGAAAAAAATCCAGATAGCAGCCATCACAATGGTCAAGGGGTCAACAAAAGCTTAAAATGGCAAGGATGAAGGGTGAAACAAGGGAAGATAGAGAAGGAGAAGAGGAAGAAGGGGAAGGAGGACATGAAGGACATGGAGAAGAAGGAAATGGAGAAGGGGAAGAGGGAGAAGGAGAAGAAGAGGGATAGAGAAGGAAGAAAAAATGGATGGAGAAGAAGAAGAGGGGTGGAAGAAGATGAGAAGATTAGGACATGCAAGTGATGATATTTAAGAACAGATTGTGGATTTTGAGAAAAGACAGATGGTGACATTGCCACGCAGATGACCCCAAGATAAGGCCAGCATAGCAATCCCAAGGACCACACCAAGCTGGTTATTCTTGACTGAATTTTTTATTTTACACTCGCAACTGTTGTTGTTCTTTCCACAATACGGGTCGGCGGGTCAGCGTTGTGTTTCCTCCTTAATATATTAGTCAATAAATTTGAACGGATTTTTAATTTGCGAGGGGGAAAGGCTGTGCAGGTTGCAGAGACGAAGCGAGCGACTTTGTCTGCCCGATTAGCATGCATGCCAGTGCCACCCAGCCATTCATAGAAAATGTTACATTTCCATAAAGTGCTAGTGCAATTTGTCAGTGGGCTGCAAGGGGAGATGTGGAAAGGGAGACGGCGTTCTCAGAAAATGCGGCGCCATTCAAGGCCCGCATGCCTCACGCAGCCATCATTCTTAGAAGATCTTCAAGGCAATTGAAAGGAGAACACCTGCCTTAGGACACTTGCCAAGTAATCTTGTTTTCACTTTGTTTCTCGTGGAGGCTTCGTATTCCATGTGGAATTGGTGGCGGGGAGGAAATTGGCATTGGCTGGGCCCCATTCAAAGGAAAGGCAACTCTGAGGAGCATTCAACATCCTGCTCCTCATTCAGGTGCCCATTTGAAGGCTTGTTTGTGACTCCAACCATGCATTATTGTTACCTTTTATTGTCAGAGTACAACATGTGTACAATGCGATGGGCTGAGCCTCCCTTCGTGCACTCACCCCCAAACACAACTCACAGTGAGGACAGAAGTCCCTCACCCAGTCCCAATCTTATTACACTATGTGACCTCATTGCACAATGTGCCGGCTCCACAAATCTATCGTGCTATGTTGACATGAAGTTATTTTTCATTCAGGAGTCTGACAGCCCACGTGGAGAAACTGATCTTCAGCTTGTTGGTGCGGCTGGCTATGCTTCTATATCTCCTACCCGATGGTAAGAGATTGAAGAAGGGCTGACTGGGATGTGAGTCATCCCTGGATGGAGGGATCTGAATAAAGAGATGAGAAAAGCAAGCAACATTGGTCATGTTCTTGTGGTATGTTTAGCCTAGAAAAAAGAAGGACTAGGGGTGACATATAGCAGCGTTCCAGTATCTCAGGGGGTGCCACAAAGAAGAGGGAGTCAAGCTATTCTCCAAAACACCAGAAGGTAAGATAAGAAGCAACAGATGGAAACTGTTGAAGGAGAGAACCAACCTAGAACTAAGGAAGAATTTCCTGACAATGAGAATAATAAGTGGGAAAAGCTTGCCTTCAGAAGTTGCGAATGCTCCTTTGCTGGAGGTTTTTAAGAAGAGATTTTTAAGAATGATTATACGGTCTCCTGCTTGAACAGGGGGTTGGACTAGAAGACCTTCAAGGTCCCTTCCAACTCTGTTATTCTGATCTGATACTATCTTCATTTATCTGTCTGTCTATTTCTATCCTATCCACTTTCTCCATACAAGCTAGATTTTTGAACACTGCCAAAGTGTTCAGGTGGAATGCTATCTCTCTCTGTGTATCGCCTCTGTTTCCTCAATTCTTCTATATGTCAAATGCCTCCCAGAGAGGAAGAAAAAAGAAAGACTTTTTCTTGAGTTTGCTTAGCTGTTTAAGAATTTTTACATTATTTAAGAGTTCCAAAAGGAGCTGTTTGTTGAAACATCCTCAGTTGCTCTTAGAATACAGGAGGCGATTGCTATACAACAAAAAAGCACAATAGCTTTTATTTCCAAGCAACCCTGATAGGAAAAGTAGGCTGGCCTTTTTTATTTTTTATTTTGTAAACTTTTCCCAATTGACAAGAGGGCCCAGAAGACTGAAGAAAAAAGATATTTTGGGTAACTATTTGGTGGTTGTGTCTCATGTACCACACAAAGTATGTTTGCATAGTTAAAGGTATAAGAACAATAGTCACAAAATAAAAGTATCAATCTGAAAGTATTTTAAACTGAACCAACCTAGACCTAAGGAGGAATTTCCTGACAGTGAAAACAATTAACCAGCTTGGCTCCAGAGGTTGTGGATGCTCCAACACTGGAGGTTTTTAAGAAAAGACTAGATAGCCATTTGTCTGAAATGATATGGAGACTCCTGCTTGAGCAAGGGTCAGTCTAGAAGACCTCCAAAGTCCTTTTCACCTCTTCTCTTGTTCTGTTACTCTTCATTTTCTCAACTCCTTCCTCCAGATGTTCCCAGATCTGGGATCAGTTGACATGATGATGGTCCTGCACTTTTCAATCCAGTTGACACAAGGCGCTAAGAAGATAGTAAAAGATTTCCATCTAGAAGTTTGATTGCATCTAGGAGAGAAGGTGAGTTGAAGGTCAAACCATTCCAAGAGCAGAAGGTTGCAGAAACCTAATCAGACAAAACAGTCATTGAGTAAAAGAAATTATATTTGAAGTTCCACACTTCATTATAGAGAAGTAAATATATTATTTAGTTTGTATTATCTGCTGCTGCCATTTTGCACATCGTTCCAGAGTGAGATCTCAACGGGCTAATGCACAACCCACAAAGCCATTGTGGGTTGTTTCAGAAATGAAGTCTCACCAAACTCCTCATTACAGAGACTGTTTCTTTCAGCAAACAGAGACCTATTAAACCCCCAAAGAGGTAGGACAAAGAGAGAAAAAAGACATTTTTAAAAAACTGAAGAAGGTTAGAAAGAAGAAATGAGCTATAGAAAATGAATGTGTTGCTTGAGACATCTACAATTCCTCTCACTTCATCTTTCCTCCAAAACCTTTGTTAGGGAAAGCAAAACCCTTGTCTGGGATATACATTATAATTTAATAATGAAATACACTGAGGGGCAAAGTCTACAGGAATGGATTTTTCTTACAGCTATAAATACCTGCTTCGTTGGGGATGGATTTTTTTAAATTTCCTTTTGGCCTACCACAGGAGGAAGGAACTTGTAGTGAGATGAGTGAAAGGAAGGAAGGAAGGAAGGAAGGAAGGAAGGAAGGAAGGAAGGAAGGAAGGAAAGACAAAAAGGGAGAGACAGGAAGGAAGGAGGAAAGAAAGAAAGAAAGAAAGAAAGAAAGAAAGAAAGAAAGAAAGAAAGAAAGAAAGAAAGAAAGAAAGAAAGAAAGAAAGAAAGGAAGGAAGGAAGGAAGGAAGGAAGGAAGGAAGGAAGGAAGGAAGAAAGAAAGAAAGAAAGAAAGAAAGAAAGAAAGAAAGAAAGAAAGAAAGAAAGAAAGAAGAAAGAAGGAAGAGTAGGAAGGAAGGAAGGAAGGAAGGAAGGAAGGAAGGAAGGAAGGAAGGAAGGAAGGAAGGAAGGAAGGAAAGACAAAAAGGGAGAGACAGGAAGGAAGGAGGAAAGAAAGAAAGAAAGAAAGAAAGAAAGAAAGAAAGAAAGAAAGAAAGAAAGAAAGAAAGAAAGAAAGAAAGAAAGGAAGGAAGGATAAAGCAAGCAAGCAAGCAAGCAAGCAAGCAAGCAAGAAAGAAAGAAAGAAAGAAAGAAAGAAAGAAAGAAAGAAAGAAAGAAAGAAAGAAAGAAAGAAAGAAAGAAAGAACTCAGGTGTGAGTGGCAACACTTCCTAGTGTGACTAGGTAATTCCCTGTCTACATTGGAGGAGTTGATGGAAAGCTCCCAAAAGTAGAGGGGCAACTAAAGTTAATTCAGCATGGTGCCAATGGACAAGAGGAAGAGGGATTCTTAATCTGATATGTTAATGAAAAGTGCTACCAGACTCCTTCCAGAAGGATTTTTGGATATCACACCTTTCCTCCTACACTCCCTATAATCATTATCACCACTAACAGCTCTTGCCTTACAAAACATATGTAAATGGCCCTCATCAAGGGCAACTTTCTGACTTAATCAAAGCATCCCCATCCAATCCATTTTTTGCTAGCTGGGGGAATTCTGGGAGTTGAAGTCCACACATTTTGGAGTCCCCCAAGGTTGAGAAACACTGATCTAACCTCTCTGTTGACTCAGTGCTGCAATGTCAGGTAAGAAAAAACCTTTTTTTTTCTCTGCAAAAGCCATGATTAATTCTAACTGCCGTTGGGGATCCCAATCCAAGTTTTTCTATCTGCAAAGGGCTGCAATTAAGCAGATCATTTCTTGGTTGTAACCAGTTCTTTTCATTAATTTTCCTCTCTGATTCTTTTTTTTTTAAGCACTTGGATTTTCAAAAACTCCTAATAATAGTTAGAATAGAATAGAACAGAGTTGGAAGGAGCCTTAAAGGTCTTCTAGTCCACCCCCTGCTCAAGCAGGACACGCTATATCATATCAGACAAAGGGTTGCCCAATCTCTTCTAAGAAGCTTCTCTGGTTAATTGTAGATACTCCCAAGTCCAAG
This sequence comes from Hydrophis major, assembly GCA_033807585.1. Lineage (NCBI taxonomy): Eukaryota > Metazoa > Chordata > Lepidosauria > Squamata > Elapidae > Hydrophis > Hydrophis major. The sequence goes on from CM066335.1 coordinate 25,355,822, forward strand.
TTGTGATTTGTACCATTCAAGGGACATGCAAAAATAAATAATAATAGTTTGCATATATACTTCTGACATTTCCTTATTTGCATTGAAAAAATCTTATTAGCACACAGATAAATGTTCATTCTTGATAGCCAAACGTGGATCAGCATACAGACTTAAATGCATAGTTCAGAAATACATTCCCTCTTGCTGGGTCCTCTTACCAGATGAAGAACAATTATAAAAGACCTGCTAATTTGGTCTTTTGGGCCTAAACAGCTTTAATACCATTTCCTTATCTGCAATCAACTTTATTATGGACGTCTAATTATATAGAAATATGGGAATCGCAATGTTAGACACATTTAACCTTCTTCGATCTCCCAGCATCCTTTGCACCAAGAGGCTGAAGGAGAGGCCAGGGCTGACGGACTGATAACTGAATGAGTGATTATCCGCCGTGTTAATGGACAATGATATAGGAAATTATTCCATATGTACAGAATATTAATGAGGAGCTGCACACGTGAAGATAAGACTTTGAGAAGTTCTTAGGAGCAGTTGCAAGCTCGCTGGGAAAAATAACGCAGTGGGATAAGGTGCCAAGAATTACACAATCCCTCCTTAGGAAAGGTGGAAGCAGGTTGTTTTGGTTGCCCAGGGTGGACAATGCAAATCTGAAGGGGCCACAGTTCTGTTTTGGTTATAACTAAAATGTCCCATAGTACAGAAGGGCTATAGAACTGACAAAGCATAGAGTTGGCTTGCTAGAAAGGACCTGTTCATCAACCCTGTCTGCACAGAGATAACTTTTCACATCATTTTGACTTGAGCTGCTCAGAAATGAAAAGCCTTAAAAATCAGAAAAACCTATGGAAATATTTGTCATAAATATGTCCACCCATGTACACTTCCCCAACTACACACACACACACACCAACAACAAGGAAGAGGAAAAACAATTGCTGAGATTTGTAAAGCAAAAATGGTTGTGATCAACAAATCAAGAAGTAGCTAATTGACTTGAAGGCATACTTAGCTCTAGTATGTTTGTAAAGCACCTGTTAATGGGCCAATTGGAATTTCACACACACACACATACACACAAACCTTTACAGTTTTGCCCATCCAGTAACACCTAATTACCAACAATGGGTTTCTGAGTTTCCAAGCAGAGGCATAAAGTTCTCTGTAAAAAAAACAAAAAAAAACACCAAAAATTAATGAGGTGTTAGATGTCACCAAAATATTCTTCTTAGCTGGAAGAGAAATATTGTCCCTGTGAACTATTATTTTTATTTCACCCCAAAATGTATTTAGTTTCTAGCCTCTTTCTCGGTCATTTTTCAAAGCAGTTTTGCAGGAAAACCTGGTCGCCAAAGATTTTTAATGTGAGCTGTTGAAATTAAAAGACAGCCTGCTTTAAAAATAGGATCTAGGATAGGTGCCAAAGTGAGCACAGGAGGAGAAGCTCAAAATCCAGATTTCACTGGCTCGCCCCACAAGCCCTACAAGCCACAGGATGAAAAAGGAAAAAAAGAAAAGAAAAGAAAAAAAAGGAGCCATCCGTTGGGGGAAATGGCGAGCAGCGTTTGTCTCAAATCAAGAAGAAAGAGAAGTTTTGTTGGGTTTTAAAGATTTAGCATTCGCAATTGAGCTCCTTGCTCACCGAGTGGAGCCCCCATCAATTAATTTCAAGGAAATGTTTCTCCTACTATAAACGGCTATAAAACTGCAAATGTTAACCTAGCGACTGCATAACGTTTTGGGGAGCTTCACAACATGCAGTCATTTTAAGTCTTTGCAGAGAAGAAGTGTGAAGTGTTGTGGCTGAACTCAAACAAAGCCCACATGATGAGGAAGTTGGGCTCTAAATCTTTCCTGGCTCCTTCTGGCTGAAGGGCAAATTGACCCATGATCATCGCTGGGGTTTCAAGCAATTTGGTAAGTCCCAATATATATATATATATATAAATGGAAGTGCAAGATAAAGGAGGAAAAAAAAGGTTTGACTTCTTTTTACTTTCCAACTTTCCAACACGGTAAAAATCAATCAGAATAGAGCTGAATGGGCCTCCATTCAACTTTCCAGTGGCAGGCAGTTCCACAAGTTAAACACAGATTCTACCTACAGATACCTCTGTTTTGACTCTTCCCTGTCTCTTCTGGGTCCATCTATTAAGGTGGCCTTTGGAAAAGACCTTCTGAATTTCTTCAACAAAAACAACACAACTCTGGCCTTCAAAAATGACAAGCCAAGACCCACAAAGCTGAAAAAGGCCTCGCTTCACAAGAGGGGGGGAGAAAGAAAGAAAGAAAGAAAGAAAGAAAGAAAGAAAGAAAGAAAGAAAGAAAGAAAGAAAGAAAGAAAGAAAGAAAGAAAGAAAGAAAGAAAGAAAGAAAGAAAACCACAGTAGCCTTAAACAAAGAGGATTGACTGGATGACCCTCACTAGGTAGGGACAAATATTTCTCTATCTGGGAATGTATCTGCTGAATTTAAACTCCGCATTGGTGACAGGAAGGGCATCTGGCCAGTGAACACTTAGTTTCATTCAGTTGCTCCAGACTCCATCCCAGCTAGGGGTTATAGGGTCGTTAAAAGAGGAGGAGGATTTTTTTTTAATAAAAATTTTATTGGTTTTTAAAAACAAACAAACAAACAAAACATAAAAACATCAAGCTGTCTTCCATAGGTGTACATACAGTGTGACAGTTGGTTTTACAAATTGTTTTGTGCTTCCATTTCGTAGTCTTCAATTACAATTACATTGTATACGATCTCATATTGTCAACCCAAAACTAAATACCTTAGTATCATTATTAATCAATCATTTGACTATACTTTTATTCATTCATGTTTTACAAGATAGTCATAATTTACTTAATTTATTTTATAACAGTTCATATTATCATCCCAAATCTATCCTAAAATCATTTTGTAGTTATAATAAAAAAGGAATACATCTTTATATATTTATTATTTTCTAGAAATCTTTATATATTTATATATTTTCTAGAAATCTTTATATATTTATTATTTTCTAGAAATCTACATATTTCATTACTTTATTATCTAACCATTGATAGAAAAGATCCCAAATTTTATAAAATTGTTTATCCTCTTGTTCTCTAATTTCAAATGTCAATCCACTCATTTCAGCACATTCCAATATTTTCTTAATGATTTCCTCCTGTGATGGTATTTTCTCATTTTTCCAGTTTTTAGCAAATACAATCCTAGCCGCTGTTAATACATTTACAATCAGGTATTTCAAGTCTTTACTATATATTTCAGGTAAAATTCCCAATAAAAATATATCTGGTTTCAAGTCTATATGTTTTTTTGTCATTTTTTCCAACCACATGTGGATTTTAAAAAGAGGAGGAGGATTGACTGGATAACCTTCAGGTTCCTTCTTCAAAAGTATGGCCAGTGGTCTTCTTTTGAAAGAAACACACACACACACACACACAACATACAGGGGAAAGGGGAGATTCTGGCTTTTCCCAAACCAGATGATCCTGAGACAGCAGCTGGCTTCCAATCCTCTCCTTCTTTGGAAATGTAAAAAGTTGAGAAACATAATTAAACTTGGAGGGGCATCAACATTTATATAAAATATAGACCCTGTTGCTTATCCTAAAATGCCAAACAAATTACGATGGGGAGCATTATATAAAGAGAGAAAGAGAGAGAGAGAAAGAAATGCATGCAGGAGAAGCTGAAGCAGAAAAGAAGCATACTTATCAGGGGTAATATTTGAAATTATTGCTGTTACTACAACTCTAAATTGCATAAGATGCCTTAAATACAGGAGCCCGAACATTTACATACTGATTTCATGAGCAAAGCAAAAGGTATTTGCCAGTAACAGTGAAGGACTCAGCAATTTTATTGTCTGAATAATCCTGGTTCGCTCTGATATGAAAATTCAATTATTTTAGAACTGGCCCACTCATTAAATTTTGACAAGGAGGACATGCACAGGGGGAGCTTGGTGGCTTCGAAGGAAAAAAAAACTGGGGTGTTCATTCTGCTCTCAAGAATAATTCGAAAATGCAGGATTTTTATAGGACAAGATTAGCTGTAGGTGCGTGCTTTCTCTCTCTCTCTCTCTCCCAAATGCATTGTAATAAGCAACATGGGTAACTTTATAGATATCCAACTTCATTTGCGGCAAAAAAAAATGTTAAAACACACACACACACACACACAATCTCCAACCTTCTTGCACAAGTTTTTTTTCTCATTTTCTTCTGCTTTCCTTTTATTTTTTTTTCTTTTATGGGGTGGGACAGAGATTTCTACATATTTTTAACCATCTGGGTTAAGGCTGTTTCCTCTGGGAACTCGTTCACACTCTCCTTTAATAGTGTTTCTTTTATATTTAGATGAAGTTGCCATTCAAAATAACTTTGCATTTGCAAAACACCTGGAGCTAAATCCTTTTTTTTTGTTTTTGTTTTTGTTTTTAGAAGATTCCCCAATTCCTGTTGTTTTTATTTTAGTGTAGCAACAGAAGAACCCCATCTATTGTCCATGAACAAGTCAATGTTTCTCTATGTTAGATTTTTCTAAACTGGAAAGCATGAGTTCTGAGTCCTGAAAAGCTGCATTTTGCTACCTGTGCAACGTTGCACCAATTATACTTTGAGAAAGTGCTTCCCAATCATTTTGGATCCATCTCATAGCCAGTTTTCAAACAACCCTGTGAGGAAAAATTTGATTTGGAGAGTGATTTAAAAGCATTCCAAATGGACCATCCTTCTCTAACCTCATGCCTTCTGGGCATGCCATGATGGGTGGACAAAGTCTAAAATTAAAAGATGCAAACAAGACACAATGGACAGAAATTAATCAAGGAGAAACCCAACCTGGAATTGAGGAGAAACTTCGTAACACTGAGGACAATTAACCAACTCACCTCCAGAAGTTGTGGGTGCTTCATCGCTGGAGGTTTTTAAGAAGAGAATGGACAGTCACTTGTCTGAAATGGTATAAGGTCTCTTGCTTGAGCGGAAGGTTGGACTAGAAGACCTCCAAGATCCCTTTCCAGCTCTATTCTGATTCAATGACTGTTTGATTGATGTGCCATCAAATCAATGTCAATAGAAAAATGGAATTGGAAGGGACCTTGGAGGTCTTCTAGCCCAACCCCCTGCTTGGGCAGGAAACCCTACACCACTTCAGACAAATGGTTGTCCAATCTTTTCTTAAAAACCTCCAGTGTTGGACCAACCACAATTTCTGAAGGCAAAGCCATTCGACTGGTTGGTTGTTCACACTATCAAGAAATTTCTCCTTCCAATTGTTGGAAATGTAATCACAATCAGGGAACTTATTTCTACGTGTGGTGGACTTGTCCCCATGGCAAAAAAATTAGAAGTTGGATAGAAGAAATAACAAAACAGAAACTAAAATTCGAACTGGACATTTTTTTTCTAATAGGCATGCTGAGACCAAATATGAAAAAGAAATACCAATATTTGATTTTGCATATTATAACGACAGCTAGAATAAGTTTTGCTCATAATTGGAAATTGGCTATGACTCCTTCAGAAAACATGATAATTAATAAGATTCATGAATGTGCCAAAATGGATAGATTAACTAAATTGTTAAAAGATAATCAAGAGAATGAATATTATAAAACATGGATATCTGGTATGATTGGACAAAGAAGTGATATCTGATGATTTGGTAACATTTTGAAAAGAAGGGTGATGTGTAAATAAATGCAAATAAACTGTATGTAATCATATATAGAGTTTTAAAGGACCAAGGAGTTATTATGATAATGTATAACACACTATCAGAAGGAAAATACAAGTGTATCTATCGCTCAAATAATGCTATAAAATGTATATATGTGGTTTTAATTTTACAAATGTTAAATAAATGTATTATTTTAAAAATTTCTCCTTCGTTCTAGATTGCTTCTCTCCTTGGTTAGTTTCCATCCATTGCTTCTCCTCTTGCCTTCTGGTGCTTTGGAGAATAGATTGACACCAACCACATGGATAGATGATCTCCATGGCGATGTGTCCCCAGCCAGGTCTTTCAAGTCTTCCAATGTGACCTCATCTCCATGGTCACTGAGTCACTTCACCTTGTTGCTGATTGTCCTCTCCTCCTCATTTCTTTTTTTTTTTCTCTTGACTTCCCCTCTCCTTTAATCACCACAAATTTCAACAATAAATGAAAAAGGGACAGTGTGTTTTCCACATCAACCTATGGGGGGGGAAAAGATATATACAGATTCCATTCTGCTTGAATCCAAGTTTGGTGGACAAAAAGTACATTATTCCAGAGAAGAATCACGATGCAATTTTCAGAGGTGAAGATGTTCAAAGGAACCTTGAAAAAAAAAACATTAAAGTTTTATTCCTTGAGATTTGAGAGGGAGGGGTTTTCAGGGAAGAACTATCAGTAATCTCAATTTCTCAAAAAAAAATTGGTTTATCTTTTTCCCCCCTCCTTCCCTCCCTCTCTTTCTCCCTTTCTCTCTTCTAAATTCAATTAACGGTTGTGAAGGTCGTATTCTTTCTTGATCTCTGATCTATCTGGGATGTCATTCATTCAGAAAATAGTCTTTGCTTTACCTTGATAGAGAAAAAAAAATTCTCCTTACCATTACTATTTATATATATTTATTCTCATCAGCCTCAATCAATCCACTGCAGGCTGGAAACCAGGCACTGTTGCCTAACAAGCAGGTGCAAGCAAAAACAGTTGCCCAAAGTGAACCCATGACCTCTGGGACATGGCAACCGTCATAAATACAAGTCAGTTGCCAAGCTTCTGAATTTGGATCATGCGACCACAAGGGATAATGCTCCTAAAATGTCATAATTTTCATTTTTCAGTGCCCGTTGTAATTTGGAACAGCCACGAAAGGAATGGAATGGAAGTCAAGGACTCCCTGTGGATGATTTTCCAACTTTTCTGCCTAGAGGAGAGAAAGAGGGACCGTGTTAAAATCTCTCCAGGAAGAACAAAAACCTGGGTCTGTCTCTGCCCTGAATCCAGCATTTGCAACATTATAAGACACTGGCATGCCCTTCTCTCTGTCTGTCTGTCTCTTCCTCCCCTTCCTGTGGGTGTGTATGTGGGTGTACAGGTATGTGTCTCAGTTGAGCCATTTGGAAGGGGAGCTTTGAGGTCTTCTAGTCCAACCCCCAGCTTAGGCAGGAACTCCTACACCATTTCAGACAAATGGTTGTCCAATCTCTTCTTAAAAACTTCCAGTGTTGGAGCATTTACAACTTCTGGAAGCAAGGAGTTCCACTGGTTAATTATTCCAACTGTCAGGAAATTTCTCCTTAGTTCTAAGTTGCTTCTCTCCTTGTTTAGTTTCCATCCATTGCTTCTTGTCCTATCTTCAGGTGCTTTGGAGATAGCTTGACTGCCTCTTCTTTGGGGCATACCCTGAGATATTGGAAGACTCCTATCATTTCACCCCTAGTCCTTCTTGTCATCAAACTAGACATACACAATTCCAGCAAGTTACTATTTGGGAAAGCTATGGCAAATCTACACAGCACAGAAAAGGAAGAAGAGGAGGAAGAGGAAGAGGAAGAGGAAGAGGAAGAGGAAGAGGAAGAGGAAGAGGAAGAGGAAGAGGAAGAGGAAGAAGAAGAAGAAGAAGAAGAAGAAGAAGAAGAAGAAGAAGAAGAAGAAGAAGAAGAAGAAGAAGAAGAAGAAGAAGAAGAAGAAGAAGAAGACTTTTCTCCTGAGCTACGGAATTCAGCTGCATGCTAAATTGTAACCAGGTTTCTAGCAGGACATTGGAGACAATGGGAATGGCATTCATATCCTGCCTTTGCAAAGAGCAAGCAATTAGGTAACTTAAGACTTTAAAAATAACTTAAAACAGCCATTGAAACCAGCTAATGTCCCTGGACCTTCTCCGGCGATGTGGGCAGACTGGCAGCCTTTTGGAAAGGGAAATTACGGACAAGGTGTGTGTAGTCATATCTGCAAAGTAGAGATCTGTCATTTTTTGGTCATTACGCACAAATGCTATGGGATTGAATATCTCTTTCCCACAAATTCAGAGGTTCTGAGCGAAGAGAGAGGAATGGTGTAACGTTACCGCTCAATTGTGTTTGCATTCAGCATTCACAATCCTCCCTTGGCAAAGTCAGGTTTGTGCATTTGCCAAGAAGCGTCTCACACAAAGGCAACAGGGGAACCCTTGGTTTTACACAACACCAGCATGTCTTCTTCACCCCCACCTGCTGCCAGGAGATTTTAGGCTTAATTGGCTAAATGATAGCAAGCCTTTGGAGAGACCCATTGGATTAAAAAAAAACCTTGAGCCTCTCTTTTTTTATTATTTCCCAAGACAAAAGGAATATCTTAACTCTGTCTCGTGATTGTCCCACTTCTCCCCACACTGTATTCCAATGAAGATTGGATGTGGCTTGCAGATATGCACCCTCCATGGAGAAAGTATCAAGTAGGGAGAAAGTATCAAATTGCCCCAAGAAATTTTGTAAGATGCCCTGGAAAAATTAATAAAGTGATTTGAGTGTCTCCATCTATGGTTATTTCTGTTCATTTTCCTTTTCTCTGATTTTTTTTTCTCTCGGCTGTGGAAGGAAACTCCAGAGTCTATCCATTATTTTGTAAACTTTGAATAAGTTTGTAAGTGTGTGTGTGTGTGTGTGTGTGTGTGTGTGTGTGTGCATATATATGCATTTCATAAAAAGGTATTTAAAGACTTGTGTTCTGACAGATGAAGACAATTCAAAATTCACTGACAATGTGTCCTCTAATGATAATGAAACGTTTGCAACCAAATTGCCAAGCTCAAACCAACAGCCTAAAAATATATATATTTCCTCCATTTGATAAATACGTTGGAACTGAGTACAACAAAATCAATGCAATATGTTTATCAGGTATAAAATATCCTAAAAGACAAATGCGAAGTGTCACATTCTAAAGCTCAAGGAGACATCCAAATATCTTCTAGCTTGCCTTGAATCTGCACAAGAAATGAAAATTTAAAGATCCAAATAAAACTCTAATTTCTATCTCTTTAGTAACAGAATTGTTCAAAATCCAAGGCTTTAGTTAATCTATTTGCTTGAGAAATTACAGATCGGGGGTTTCTAAATACCTGTGAGCTTCAAAAATTTTATAACAAAGAAACTGTGCCAATTCTTATATGCCAGAGATTTTTCCTCCCTCCCAAGTTGAGTTGGAGAAATGTTCTCCCGGAGTTTAAACAGATTCAGAATTCAGCAGTTTTTAATGTGTTGATGCAATTTAAGTACACAACCTTTTGGGAACTTGGTCCTGTGAATTTGTTATCCTTCACTGAGAAAACCTTACATTTCAGATCTCTGCTGGCTACTAAAACAAGTTTCATATCTAGGATATTTTTAAAAATCTTTGAATGTCATAATTCTCTGTGCTGAGATCAATAATAGTAGAGGAACATCCATAAAACGTAGTTTATTCATCCCTCTTTGCGCAATAAGGAGTTTTAGATGCGTCCAATCAGAACCACCAACTATTCCTGTTTTTGAGGTGAGAATTATTGGTGGATCTCAGGACTCAACTCAAGGATGGATTTTTATGACCTATTTTCCCCTGGAGGAATAATCTGTGTCCAATTACCTCCTGCTTGGAGAACAGGAACAGCCACAATTCTCTGTGTTGGGATCTATAATGGTAGAGGAACATCCATAAAAGATATTCTTATTTTTCATCCATATATTTTCATCCAATATTGTTCATCCATAAAATTCTTCATGGATGAGAAGCGAAACCTCTTCAAAGAAAAACCAGAAAGTCCAGCTGCCTCTGGAAAAAAAAGCACCTTTGGGACAACCGTGACCTGGAGGACGGAGAATCTTCATGGACATCCATAAAATATACTTTATCCATCCCGCTTTGCAATCCACAATGGTCAAAGAGTTTTAGATGTCTCCAACCAGGTTCACCAACTATCCTCTCTTTTGAGTTGGGGATTATTAGTGGAACTGAGGGCTCAACCCAAGGCTGTATATTATGTCCTATTTTTCACCTGGAGAATTACTCTGCATCCAACAACTTCTATTTGCTTGGAAAACAGCAACATGCAAACAAGGGTTGGTTTGTTTTCATTTCTTGGAACAGGCCTATTATTTTTAGCAGTGATGTTAACAGTTGACCTGAGAACTCAGATTCTTTCTCTTCACCTCTGGTTTTCTTTTCTGCCCTCGCTGCTTGCCCTGATCAGATATTTATAATACGCAGAATATCAACAATAGCTTTCATGAGCTTATTGTCATGAAATGTATGAAGCAATCTCCCCTTCAATGAAGTGATTCTGGAATGCCGCATCGTTTCTTTCTTCCTTCCTTTTGTGCCGGGTCTGGATTCTTGTCTGAATATCACAAAATGATAACAGGACAAGTTTTCAATTGTTCATTATGGCTTTTCAGCTGTGTGATTCATTGCTCCTCGGGTCTTCTGGGGAGGGAAGGGGGAGAAAAGGTTGGAAAAGACTGCACCATCTTCACTAAGTTAAGTAAGTAAGTAAGTAAGTAAGTAAGTAAGTATATTTTATGTTGCAGAATGCAAGTCTATATAAAGTGTTTCAACTCCTACCCTCAGAACAACACAATAGAGTAGTGCACACCAGAACAACTAGACACAAGGACAGTTTTTCCCCGAAGGCCATAACTCTGCTAAACAAACAATTTCCTCAACACTTTCCAACTATTTACAAAGTCTGCACTCCTATCACTATTAATCTTCTCATCACTCCTTATCACTCCCCCACTTGTGACTGTATGACTGTAACTTTGTCGCTTGTATCCTTATGATTTATATTGACTGTTTCCTGGTGTGATTTGGTTGCTGGTATCCTATGACTATTATTAAATGTTGTACCTCATGATTCTTGACCCTTGATGAATGTATCTTTTCTTCTATGTACACTGAGAGCATTTGCACCAAGACAAATTTATTGTGTGTCCAATCACACTTGGCCAAGAAAGAATTCTACATTCTACATATCGTTCGGCTAATGTGGTGGTAGGCAGGGGTGGGCTTCAAAAAATTTAACAAGGGGTTATTTGCTTGGTTGCTTGGTGGGCGTGGCAGTTGGGACAGTGCCAAACAAGAGGGATGCTAAGGAAGTCACACTGGCCATTTTTGCCAAAGTTGTGAAGCAAATCATTGCATTATTGAATCTATTAAGAAAACGTTAAAACATTTGAGAGGAGGAGGAGAGCTCTGTGGTCTTTGGTTTTCTCTGAGCTTGAATGTTTTCTTGCAGACCTTTCATTACCAAATTATGTGTCATCATCATCAGTGCTAGGGTGGAGGAGGAGGGGGGGAGGAGAACTCTGTGATCTTTGATGCTCTCTGAGCTTGGTTGTTTTCTTGCAGACCTTTCATTACCCAACCAGGTATCACCATCAGTGCTACATAGAGCACCATTTCCAGGATTCCACAGTTATCTGTTTTTGTAACAGCCCTCAAAGCTACCTCAGGTACTTGGCCAGGAGCTACAATTGCTCAGTTGCTGTTTTTTTAATCAGACAGTGTAAAAAAAAAAAAATCATAACTATTTTCCCTCTTCCCTTTGCATGCTCAACCCTTCCTGTCCAGAAGGATTATCTGTCCTCCTGCCTGGAGAAAAATTCTGGACCTTTTAGGTTGTGGGTTTTTTTTTTTTTCCTTTCTTCCCCTTTTAAAACCAGGAAATCAACTTTAATTAAACCATCAGTAACTGGACTTAATTATCCTCGACAGTATTTAATTAATGTTTTCATAGACCCCTCACGCAATTAAGACTCCTTTAATAAGACCTTTTGTGACATTAAGACGTACGACCTTTATCTCCCTTATCAAGCCACCATTGACAATCCAGATTTGTCATTTTTTTTTTTTTTGCTAAAAGGTTTGAGCTCAATAGAAGCCGGGGGCCGAGAGAGAAATTTAATCTGCAAATGTTTGTTTCTCCCTCCCTCCCACCCCATCTTCCTCAAAGTCTAATAAGTCAACCCATTTAATTAGCAAGGGTAAGACAACTGTATTCTCCTTTGCTCCTAATTATCAATAATTTTTTTAAAAAAAGAGAGAGAGAGTATTCCCTCAGAATCAGGGGGTTTGCGCCTGCGTGCAGAAGAGCAACAAAAGGTGATTATTGCTAGCAATCTTTGATTAATCATGGCAAGGGATTCAGTCTTTAAGGAGGAGGAGGGAGAGAGCTAGCCCATCCTATTCATAATATTCCCTGGTCCTTTGGAGAATAAAACAAAAGCTTTTGTTTCTTTCCTAAACGAATTAATGATTCCTGAAACCCAGAGGCCAGAGGAGGGCCCCCTGCCATGAACCCCGTGGTCTCTCAGCATCGCAATTACCCCTTCTTTTTCCTTCACCCAACATCTTGAAGCATGTGGTCATCCCTTTCACTTTGGAGCTCCAAGCTATGTGGTCCTGTCCACCATTAAACCATCCTCCCAAACAGCCTCCATGTTTCCAGTGTCTTTTTCCCCACTTGGAACTGAACCCAGAAGGATATTTCTTCCAGCACCTGCTTTCTGGAAACTAGAGTTTCAGAAGATTTCTTAGGTCAAGAAAGCTTTCAGTTGAAGTTTGGAAGAGAAGGACCTATCCAAAGCCATGCTGTCCCCCTTCCAGATGCCAAAAAGGGCTTCCATGCCTGCCCAGAAGCATCTTTCAACCACATCGAATTGACCCAGCTAGTTTTGAAGCTGCGATTTGAAGCCTCAAACCAGAATGACACTCACCCACCTCCCTTCCCAGCTTCCAGGCTCCTTGGCCTGTTGTCCAGTTGGACAAGATTAAAGAGATTACAAAGAGGTTCCTGTTGATGGATCCCCTAGTTAGCCTGCTAAATGAGGAGGCTGTCACTTTTGATCTCGGGGGAAGCCTTATGCCTATTTTTGGCAGGTGCTTGAGAAGCTATTAGTTGAAGCTGCTGGAAGGTCTCCCGCACTGACTTGAAGGGAAATCTGGAATCGGTGGAAATTTCTCTCTTCTCTGGTTAATTGTCCTCACTGTTAGGAAGTGTTTCCTTAATTCCAGGTTGCTTCTCTCCTTGATTAGTTTCCATCCATTGTTTCTGGTCTTGCTTTCTGGTGCTCTGGAAAATAAGTTGACCCGTCTTCTTTGAGGCACCCCATCAAACTGGAAGACTGTTTACCAAGAACCTTCTCCTCACTTTCTTTCTCTCTCTATCTTCTGTCTCATCCCTGTTTTTGCACCTTTGGTTTGTGCCTTTGCCAGTGACCAGAAGGTTGAGTCTCACAGTTATGCCACCACTCTATCAAGCCTTAGTAAGGCCACACCTAGAGTCCTGCATCCAGTTTTGGTCACTACACTATAAAAAAAAAGATGTTGAGACTCTAGAAAAAGTGCAGAGAAGATCAACCAGGAGGATGAGGAGACTGGAGGGTAAAACATACAACGAACGGTTGCAGGAACTGGTCCTGGCTAGTCTAGTGAAGAGAAGGACCAGGGGAGACAGGAGAGCAGCCTTCCAATATTTGAGGGGCTGCCATAGAGAGGAGGAAGGGGTCCAGCTATTTTCCAAAGCACCAGAAGGCCAGACAAGGAATAATGGAGGGAAACTGAACAAGGAGAGATTCAACCTGGAAATAAGGAGAAATTTCTTGACCGTGAGAGCCATCGACCGATGGAACAGAAGTTGCCTTCAGAAGTTGTGGGAGCTTCATCACTGGAGGCTTTCAAGAAGAGATTGGACTCCCACCTGTCAGAAATGGTGTAGGGTCTCCTGCTTGGGGGGGGGGGGTTGGACTAGATGACCTACTAGGTCCCTTCCACCTCTGTTAATCTGAGATCTGAGATAGGTTGGTCAGGTGACAGGAACTTGGCTAGTTAACAAATTGAAGTTCAGATAGGACCTTCTGAAGTTGGCTATCTCAGGAAACCCCCAGGGGACAATCAACTTCCCCATTGATAAAGATCAGTTAAATGGTGGTAAGATAAATCACAAAGCCTCCCGTTTAAAAGGGCCCTTGACTTTTCTGGGCAAAATGAAAATAAGGAATTTGGATTGCCTTCAGAAGAAATGAAGTAACTTGAATGACTTTTGACTTTAAGGGGGCAGTTTCCTGGGTATCCTTTGGAATAAAGGGGCTCTTGAGTCAAAGGAGGACTCTATACCCCCTTTCCAGCCAACCACTGAGTGCAATCTTCTCCATTTTTACATTTCTTGAGTGCCCTGGTAACTTTGAGTGGTCACTACACGAACTGCAGAGGGCCACCTGTATTGGACCACAAAGCTCATCATGGCCTTGTAGGTCTCAGGGAGGAGGATGATTAGGGCATTGTAAGTCCCACAGGTTTTCCAAGATGGAGAATGGGGAGGAGCACCAAGTTGTATCCTGCATGTTAATAAAGCCAGAACTTTGAGAGATACTGTACAAACGAGATAACAACAGAGTATGGGGAGAGGAGGGGGCAGAGAGTGGGAAAGAGGAAGAGGGAGGGAGGGAGGGAAAGGAGAGGGGGGAGGAGGAGAGAGGGAGGGAGAAAGAGGGGGAGAGAGGAAGGGAGAGAGGAAAAGAGAAGAAAGGGAAAGAGGAGAAAGGGAGGGAGAGAGGGAGGGGGAAAGAGGGAGAGAGGGAGGGGGAAAGAGGGAGAGGGAGGGAGGAAGAGAGACAGGGAAAGAAGGAGGGAGGGAAAAAGGAGGGAGGGAGATAGGAGGAAAGAGAGAGAGAGAGGAAGGGAGAGAGAGAGGGAAAGAGGGACAGTCGGAGGAAGAAAGGAAAAGAGAGGGAGAAGTAGAGAAAGAGGGAGATGGCAGGAGGGAGAAAGAGAGAGAGAATGAGAAGTAAAGAAAGGAAAAGGAAAGGAAAGGAAAGGAAAGGAAAGGAAAGGAAAGGAAAGGAAAGGAAAGGAAAGGAAAAGAGAGAAAGGAAAAGAGAGAAGGAGAGAAGTGACAGAGAGGGGAGGCGGGAGAGAGAGAGAGATGTAGATGCTGTTTTCTTTATCAGACATGTCAATGCTGGTAATAAAAGCAGGCTATCAAGGGAAGCCCCCCCCCTCAATTTGGAAAGGAAGAGCGACAAGCAGCGAGAACGAAGGGGATGAAAGAGCTCAACTGTTGGCCAGAAGTTTATCAAGAGTGACAATTCTCACAGTGCTTAATCAAACAGCCAAGACAAGGAGCAGTGGAGACGGAGAGAACTGCTGGGTTTGGGGGACAAGAAAAGCAAACAAACTGTCTTGTCAAGACATGTCACTGTGTCAACTTCCCAGCGGCTGAATGCTTGCCGCCACCGGGACGGAGGGATGGAGAATTAAGGAGTCAGATCCGAGAAGGCTTTCCAGGAAGATTTAATACTTTCCCACCGTGAGTCCAACCAGTAGCTCAAAAAAAACCAAGGATCTGACTTTGGCCAACCAAAAGCTGGCTTGTTTTTCAATCTCAAAAGGAAGAAGCAAAAATAACTTTACGTTCCCAAACAACTCTGGGTTCAGAGTTCCCACATGACACTAAGCCATGGTTCTCAACCCACCCACCCTGTTATGGTTTGCCGGCAACAGGTACAGACAGCTGAGGTCCTGGAGAGGGAGGACTCAGCTGAGGGGCCTGCATGTGATACAGGGACAGGGACAGGACCATCAGGGAGTGGAGTGCTGCCTTCGGAGATGGTGGAGGCTGGCAGTAGTGATGAAGAGGCCCCCGAGGAGCCTGTGCCCAGTGCACATGCACCCAGGGCTGCTGGAAGGAAAGAGCAGCTGCAACAGCATGGGTGACTCAGGAGTAAGACTACAAGGTAATGGCCCCTCCCTTAAGAGATAAAAGCCAGCTGAGAAACCGGAGTTCTTTGCAAGAAGCAAAGAAGTTTTTGCATTCAAGCCTTGTGGACATTTGGATTATCTTGGCTTGTGTTTGGAGACTCTTTGTGTTTGAAATATTTCTTGGCAACTTTATCTAGTGTTCTTGGCAGCCTTGCACCACCTTGTCAAGGCTCATCCTTATCAGAGAGAATTAGTTTAAAACAGTCTTTTAACCGGGAAGGAACAGAGTAAAGCATCATTAAAAGGTTTTACCTCTGTTTCGTGTTGGTTTCCTTGGAACAAGGTTTAGGTCAGAACACACCCCTAATCCTGATTGGCTGAATAAGTCACCATGACATCATTGGGGTGATGCCTTCTTAAGTCTTCCCAACCAGCTCATAAACATAGATTCACAATAGAATCAGCATAGAGCTGGAAGGGACCCTGGAGGTCTTCTAGTCCAGCCCCCTGCTTAAGCAGGGGATACCCTTTCCAGACAGTGGAGGCATCCGAATTTTTTTACGATTGGTTCTGTGGGCGTGGCTTGGTGGGCGTGGCAGGGGAAGGATACTGCAAAATCCTCCTTCCCTCCCCACCCCACTAACCTGCTTTCCAGCTCCGTTCTCCTGTGCAGGGCAACCAAAGGAGACTCAGCCGATCAGCTGGGACTCAATGGGAGGCGGAGAATAAATGGGGGCGGGGCCAGTCAGAGGTGATATTTGTCGGTTCTCCGAACTACTCAACATTTCCGCTACTGGTTCTCCAGAACTGGTCAGAACTCGCCAAGCCCAAATCCTACAACCGTTCTTCTTTTTTTTCCCCAAACATTTTTTATTAAATGATTAAGTATTATAAAATACAAAATATCAAAGTAAATAGAGGAACATTAAGGAAGGAAGGGGAAAGGGGAAAGAGAAGTGAGTAAAGGTAGGAGGAAGAAAAGAAAAGGGAAGCATTGATTTCTGACTCTGTTGCAGTAAAATTAGGCATTAGCATCAAGTCACAACTTTTTTTGCTTTTCCCTAATAAGTCATTTCGATAACGATCGATCAATCTAATCTGGAAAACCCAAAGTCAACCTTACATTGTTTTCCACATCAAGCATCAAGTTCAGAAGTGGTTTCCCTGTGGCAGCATTACAACCATTCATTCTTCATATATATATATATATATTGTTTTATATCACAAATTCCATTTCTATATCAAACAGTGTGTTTTCTAGGTGTCCGAAGGGTTACAATATAAACATCATCATGATCATTATGCCTTCTAATATGCCTTTTTGCTGCTGAGTCCCAGTTTTTAACCTGTTTATTTATTTATTTTGCATGTATTTATTTGTTTGTCAAATTTATTAGCTTCCCATCTTGTCAGTCGGTAACCCCTTCCAGAGACAACAACATATTCCACTTTGCTTAATTAACTAGGCCAACTTACTCATCACATATCTGCTCCAGTGTGTTTAATGAATGGATAGGACAGAATTATAAACTTCACTCAATGACTATTTTTTTTTCCTTATTTAAACAAAACCGGACAATGAACTTGGCAACTGCATTTTAAAAAAAAAAGCCAATTGCTATTTAGGAACTGGGATTTGTTTACCTGTTCTCCTCTGCATCTTAATTTCTCAATAATCTATTTCACAGTTATTACCTTTTTTTCCACATCCTCAATAAAAACACCGATTTCTCAAGTGGGTGTTATTTCCAAAACGTTATTCAACCAAATTGCTAGAGGTTTTTGTTTGTTTTTTTTTTAAAAAAAGTTTCCTGGAGTTCTACATGGAAAGCAAAGGCACAATAAAAGGAATATCTTACCTGAATTCCTAACCTTTAGGCATCCCAGCATCAGGCAACTTAATTTTTTTTTAAATGATCAATTAATCAATGAAGAGAAAGAAAAGGGGGAAAATCTGGGACTCTCCTAGCTCTTTTAAAAGGGGAATGCAAATAATTAAAAAAAACTCTTGGCATGCATAAACAAAAGGAAGCTAATGGCTCATTTAAATTCACACCTTTAAAATTGTGTATGCATGCACCCATCAGGGTAGTGATTCCTCATGCAAATGTTGTGTGTGCCATTAGCATTATGCAAGATTAAGTATCTAGAGTAAAAAGATATCTGACCTCCCTGGAACTTTTTTGACTGTAAATTAAAAAGCAACTATATTATGGGGTTCAGCTACCACTGGAGCTCTGGAATCATTCTGGAGGGATATTGCTTCCACTTATTAAAATCAAATGTTTTGTGTACCATTAGCTTTATGCAAGATTCAGTATCCAGAGGAAAGTGAACAGCTAGCTGATCTCCCTTTTGGCTGTAAATCTCGTTAAAAGTCAGCTATATTATGGGGTTCAGTTACCAATGGAGCTCTGGAATCATTCTGGAGGGATATTGCTTCCACTTATTAAGATCATCTGTTTGCTAAAATGAGCTAGGATTGGGGATATGAACTATATTTAAAACAAAGCCACCTTCTATGAAGGTTTTTGAAGGTATTGGCATTGAAGGTCTTGTGGACCTTCAAGAGTCCCAAGACAGCTAGAAACACAGGGCCATGGAGTTGTCTTGGCAAGCTTTCACTCCCACCTCCCAAAGTGGTACCTTCTTGCTGGTGTCTTCTTCCTAGGGCTAGGAAATCAGTTCTGGTTTTGCACTCATGTTGTCGCCACATTGTTCCTTCTGGCCTTTCCTTTCTATGCCGAGTTAAGATGTCGGCCCTTGATCTCTGCAGAGGAAAGCTACGTTCAGTCGGATAAACAATTTTACACAAAGGAATAGGACGGACAGACCGTGATCCACAACTCACACAAAAGACACTGGACTCAGGAACTTCTGTGGCCCTCAACAAGAAGAACTATTAATGGTTGAAGGTTCATCACAGCTCACTTTTATTTTGTTGGTTGGTTAGTTGGAGTTGTTTCCTTGCAGACATTTTATTACCCAACTAGGTAACATCATCAGTGCTAGAAGGAAATGGAGTTTATGGAGAGGAAAAAAAGGTCTGTGAATCCTTGACACTCTCTGAGCTTGGTTACTCATCTCATTACCCAACTAAGTAACATCGTTCATTCTGGTTTTTCTGGAATTATTCTCTCTCTCCTTCTCCCCCTCTCCCTCCCTCCCTCTGTGTCCGTCTCCCTCCCTCTCCCTCCCTCTCTCTCCCTCCCTCCCTGCCCCCAAACCCTTACTATACCCACTTTCTCTGTTGGGTGAGTTTTCTCCCCCTGCTCTCAAGTCATCACATCATTATCTGGCTATGACTTATTCAGCAAAGGCGCCTCATGCAGAACAGGGAGAAACCTGGCTTCTTTTAAGAATATTTTTTAAACCCACTTGCTCAAAACAAACCCTGCCTTTGAACAAGGCACGAACCCAGTTTGTTCCTGCGTGCTAGGGAAAGCCAAGATGCATTCTTCTTTTTCGAACATCACCCTCTTCTCTCAGGGTGATTAATTAATAGTCAGGAACAGAAGGATCCTGCTCAAAAAAACAACAAAAAAACAACAACAATCCGTAAGTCAGAATGGCTCAGATCTCTCTGGATATTCTTTTAAGGATGCAACAGTTAATATTGGCTGGGTGAGGCGGTTTGCTGAGAGGGAGGTTGTGTTTCCCCATCACGCCAAGTCTTCTGCTAAATGAATGGCCCTAATTGAAAAAGCAAGGCACTACACACACACACACACACAGAGAGAGAGAGAGAGGGAGGGAGAGGGAGGGAGAGAGAGGGAGTTTACAGAAAGAGGTGTTGTCAAGAGCCAAGCCCCCATCCCACTACCCCCAACTCTCACTTCCCTTACAGGCTAAGCTTCTATTGTGTGTCCTTGCGAGCTAATTTCTTCCCTGATCAAAAATGCCCACTGCCCACCCCCATCCCTTTCTCTGAAAATGTAGTAATAACTAATTCATCCTCGCAAAGCCTTCCATTCTGCACCTTTTCTTTTTATTTATATAAATTGTTATATCTGCCTCTGTTCTTCCCTTCTGGAAAGTGAGAGCAAGAAAGAGGGGGGGGGGGAGGAAGGAAGGAAGGAAGGAAGGAAGAGACAGGAAAGAAGAGAAAAAAGAAAGAAAGAAAGAAAGAAAGAAAGAAAGAAAGAAAGAAAGAAAGAAAGAAAGAAAGAAAGAAAGAAAGAAAGACAGGAAGGAAGGAAGGAAGGAAGGAAGGAAGGAAGGAAGGAAGGAAGGAAGGAAGGAAGGGAGAAAGAGAAAGGAAAAAGAAAAAAGAAAAAAGAAAAAAGAAAGAGAAAGAGAAAGAGAAAGAGAAAGAAAGGAGGAAAAAGAAAGAGAAGAAAGGAAGGAAGGGATGGAAGACAAGAAGGAAGAGAGAACAAAGGAAGAAAGGAAGAGAAAGAAAGAAGGAAAAAGAAAGAAGGAAGGAAAAAAGAAAGAGAAGGAGAGAAGAAAGGAAGGGAGGGGGATAGAAGACAAGAAGGAAGAGAAAGAAAGAAGGAAAAAAGAAAGAGAAGAAAGGGAGGGAGGGAGGGAGGAGGGAGAGAAGGACGGAAGACAAGAAGGAAGAGAGAGAAAGTAGGAAGGAAGGTATTAAGGAAGAGAAAGAAGGGAGAAAGGGAAGAGAAAGGAAGAGAAGGAAGGGAGAAAAAAGAGAGAAAAGAAGGAAGGAGGAACGGAGGGACGGAAGACAGGAAAGAAGAGAGAGAAAGAAGGAAGGAGGAAAGGTAGAAGGGAGGGAGGAAGGAAGGAGGAAAGGAAGGGAGGAAAAGAAAAGCTCATTTACAGCCTCTCTAATATCAATTAAAGCAGATTATATTTTAATCGTTCTATTCCTTTTCAGAAACCTCAATTTCCTGCGATGTGGTCCAAGGGGAGAGACCATTTTCAAAAGACTAGGGACACCCTCCCCCTCCCAGCAGGCAGGCATACATATATGGGAATGACATTTTCACTCACTCATGGGAGAATTTGCTTTCCCTCTTAGATTTGGAGGACTAAGAGCCTGGAGTGAATATATGATCACATCCATGAACTTCACCATGCCTAGAGGGAAAGCAAGCGAGAGGTTGCACAAAAACACCCCAAAGGGGAAGCCACCTTTTCTGCAAAGAGTTTGACTTTCAAACGTGTGAAGAATTGCTTTCCTCCAGGCAGGGAAGTAAAACACTCAGGGATCTTTTTGTAAACCATGAAAAGCAAGTCCATTGATCCCCGGGGGAGGGACAGTGCAGAATAGAGCAGGGGGAGGTAAAGTTTCCCAAAGTAAACATGAGCAGCTTCAGGAGAAACACACACACATACACACACACCGTTTTCCACTTGTAGACCCACAAGGAAGAGCTAAGATGCATTTCCTCCAAAGGACAGATACATTCCGGAGCACTTTAAAGTTGTCAGGGGGTCCGGGGTGGTCTCTGAGCTAGCTTGGTGGTTTTTCTTGTGGACGTTTCATGACCCAGCTAGGTAACATCCTCAGTGCTAGACATTGGGGTTGCACTTCATTAGAAACAGCACTGAGGATGTTACCTAGTTGGGTCATGAAACGTCTTCCAAAAAACCACCAAGCTCAGAGAGCACCCAGGATCCCATAGTTCAATCCTTCAAATATGTTCTTCTATTAATTCTAGCATAATCTAGTGAACTGACTTTGCCTTGAATTGAAATTCAGGCCAGGCCATCTAGTCCAACCCCTCCATCCAAACAGGAGACCCTACACCATTTCTGACAGGTAGGAGTCCAATCTCTTCTTAAAAGCCTCCAGTGATGAAGCTCCCACAACTTTTGAAGGCAACTTCTGTTCCATGGATGGATTGTTCTCACTGTCAGTAAATTCCTCCTTTTTTCTAGCTTGAATCTCTCCTTGATCAGATTCCATCCATTATTCCTTGTCTGGCCTTCAGGGGCTTTGAAAAATAGCTTGACCCCCCCCCCCTCTCTGTGGCAGCCCCTCAAATATTGGAAGACTGCTATCATGTCTCCCCTGGACTTTCTCTTTACTAGACTGTCCAAGTCCAGTTCCTGCAGCCATCCATCAAGATGTTTCTCTTCTCATCCAAGAAGCTTCTTCGGTTCTCACTGAAGTTAAGTTCTCACTTAAAGATAGACCTTGCAATAACTCACCCACCTACTTTCAATCCACTTGCATATCAAGGGATTCTCACCCAGGACCATCCCTAAGCTGCTATCTTTCTAGCTGCAAGTATTTCGCTGCTATCTCTTGATTATTCGTCCCACCCAGCCATCAGCCTCTTGATTCTCCATCTTTGTCAAATAGCTTGAATTTTGCCTGGGGCATATTGAAAGGAGATGCCTTTGGAGTGGCTGTGCTTTGAAGTTCTCACCTTCGCCCCACTTTACTAGTCCTTCTCTTTTTGGAAAAGTCCATATTTTTTTTCTGAAAAATGGAAACTAGAGATAGTCCACGAATTAGAATGGACCATTCAAAGTTTCAATGGCACTGAAAAAAACAAGAGTTTATTATCATTTGACCAGATAGATTGGTAGATAAGTAGGTAGATGGATGGATAGATAGATAGATAAAGAAAGAAAGAAAGAAAGAAAGAAAGAAAGAAAGAAAGAAAGAAAGAAAGAAAGAAAGAAAGGAAGGAAGGAAGGAAGGAAGGAAGGAAGGAAGGAAGGAAGGAAGGAAGGAAGGAAGGAAGGAAGGAAGGAAGGAAGGAAGGAATTCTTTATTGGTCAAGTGTGACATACAAGGAATTTGTCTTGGTGCAAATGCTTTCAATGTACATAAAAGAAAAAATACATTCATCAAGAGACAAGAATTATAAGGTACAACACTTAGTAATAGTCATAGGGTACAAATAAGCAGCAATCAAATCAATACTAGGAAACAGTCAATAAAATCATTAGAATACAAGCAACAAAGTTACAGTCATACTGTCACAAGTGGGAGGGGATGGGTGATAAGGAGTGATGAGAAGATTAATAGTAATAGTAGTGCAGACTTTGTAAATAGTTGGACAGTGCTGAGGGAATTAGAGTGATGGCATTGAGGAAAAAACTGTCCTTGTGTCTAGTTGTTCTGGTGTGTGGGGCTCTATAGCATCGTTTTGAGGGTGGGAGTTGAAACAGTTTATGTCCGGGATGTGTGGGGCCTGTAGATATTTTCACAGCCCTCTTTTGGACTCGTGCAGAACACAGGTCCTCCATGGAAGGCAGGTTGGTAGCCATGGTTTTTTCTGCAATCCTAATTGCTCTCTCTGAAGTCTGTGTCTGTCTTATTGGGTTGCAGAGTCAAAGTTGGTTAGATTAGATCAGGGGTCTCCAACCTTGGCTCCTGGAAGCCTGGCGGACTTCAACTCCCAGAGTTCCACAGCCAGCAAAGCTGGCTGTGGAATTCTGGGAGTTGAAGTCCGCCAGGCTTCCAGGGGCCAAGGTTGGAGACCCCTGGATTAGATTAACAGAGTTGGAAGGGACCTTGTAGGTCATCTAGTCCAACCCACCACCCACCCCCCAGGCAAAAAGCAGGAGATCCTACACCATTTCTTACAGGGTGGCAGTCCATTCTCTCCTGAAAAGCCTCCAGTGACAAAACCCCCACAACTTCTGATGGCAAATTCTGCTCCATGCGTTGATGGTTCTCACCGTCAGAAAATTTATCTTTATTTCTAGGTTGCATCTCTCCTTGATCCGTTTCTGAAGTTGCCTTCGGAAGTTGTGGGTGTTCCATCACTGGAGGTTTTGAAGAAGAGACTGGACAGCCACCTCTATCTGAAATGGTAGAGAGTCTCCTGCTGGAGCAGGGGGCTGGACTAGAAGACCTCCAAGGTCCCTTCCAAACTCAGTTCCAGGGCGTTTGAGAGCACTTACTCCCCCCCCCCCCAAAAAAAAAAAAAAACTGAAGCAGAAGGACAGGCTATAAAAAGAGGAGTCAACCAGCAGGGAAGGTCCCAAAGGTACTTTTCCAAGAGGCAACTGGACTTTCTGGTTCTTCTTAGAAGACATTTTGCTTCTCATCCAAGGAGCTTCTTCAGCTCTGACTGGGTGGTGGGGAAGGGAAGGATTGATACTCCTTGCAGACAGCTGGTCATTTGCATCCTTTAGAGCAGGGGTCTCCAACCTTGGCTCCTGGAAGCCTGGCAGACTTCAACTCCCAGAGTTCCACAGCCAGCAAAGCTGGCTGTGGAATTCTGGGAGTTGAAGTCCACCAGGCTTCCAGGAGCCAAGGTTGGAGACCCCTGCTTTAGAGGGTCCTTGAGGCCACTTGGAGGTTTATCTGTGTCCCGAGAGTCACCAGAGTGTTCTCCTGGTTCCTGGAGTTCTTGCATTTCCCCCCCCCCCCCCCTCTGGAAATCCATTCCTACTCCCACACCATTCCAAGGATGTTCACCCCAAATTGTATAGCTAAAAGTCTGTAGAGATTATCAGTCATCCAAATCATAGTTATTCCAAAGGTGCTTTTTTTTTTCCAAGAGGCAACTGGACTTTCTGGCTTTTCTTTGAAGACATTTTGCTTCTCATCCAAGAAGCTTCTTCAGCTCCGGCTGGGTGGCGGGGAAGGGAAGGATTGGTACTCCTTGCAGACAGCCGGTCATTTGCATCCTTTTTAGAGAGTCCTTGAGGCCACTTGGAGGTTGATCTCCCTGAGTAGTGCAAATGGGTGTGGAGCCTTCTTGGAAGCCTTGAAAGGACTATTGTAGATTGTATTGGGTCTTTCAACAGTTTGAAGAAGGCTCTACACCCATTTGAGCCACTCAGGTGATTTTGAGGACACAGACAAACCTCCAAAGAGGCCTCCATGACGCTCTAAAAGGATGCAAATGACCAGCTGTCTGCAAGGAGTATCAATCCTTCCCTTCCCCACCATCCAGTCAGAGCTGAAGGAGCTTCTTGGACAAGAAGCAAAACGTCTTCTAAGAAGAACCAGAAAGTCCAGTTGCCTCTTGGAAAAAGCACCTTTGGGTCAATCATGAAGGAGAATCTCCGTAGATATTGAGCAGGGAATAGTCTGTTACTCTTACATATTAATTACACTCATCCTATTTTCTTCTCTCTTTCTCCCCCACAATTCTTAAGTATCCCGGATCTTTCCTGCAAGAAACTCCCCAAGTCCCACCCATCCCCATCCCCAATGGGAAGGGGGGAGGGCGATAGGTGCTACCTTTAACCAACCCCACTGGAAAGGAGCAACATGCCTCTTTTGACCAGGGATCACACATCCCCACCTGTTTCTTCACTGCCACACATCGACCTGTGTGTAGGGCACCGCTCCTCCTCCTCATCTCTCTGCTTTTCCTTTCCTCTCTGGTTCTTCTCTGAGTTGATTCTTTTCATTGCTCCCCCCGATTAAAATTTAAAAAGTAAAAAAACAAAACAAAAAAAAAAACCAACCAGGGTGAAATTCGCAGCTACGATTCCCGCTAAATTAAATGTATCGGCAAAATTATAAACACGGGTGATTAAGTACGGATAAATCATTGTTTTGCTAGCCTCAACTCTTCCTTCCCTTTCCACACTCCCTTTTCCTTAGGTTGGGGGCTGGAAAAGGTCGTGAGAACGGCTCCGTGTCTCACACACACACCCCAAAACCCCTCTTTTTAGCTTTTGTGTGTGTGTTTTTTTAAAACCCTGGCTTGTTCGAAGAAATCGCTCCGGCGAAATTCACTGGACCCGGGAATTCACGTGTGAATTCGATCCCCGAGATGCGGGCCGGACTTCCTCTGAAGTCAAAGGAACCGGACCACCAATCGACATTCCCTTTTTTCTCTCCAATCCCCACCATCGGTTTGGAAGGTGCAAACCCCCGCGGGAGAGAAGGGAGGCCGGTTTGGAAGGTGTACAATTGAAAAGCTTTTCACCATACGCTTTCCCCCCCCCCCGACGTCCTCTCCTCTCCCCTCCCCTCCCCTCCCCCGGAGGGCCCCGGGAAGAGACCCTGCGCCTTTAAACTGGCGCGCTCGGCCAGAAACCCAGCGAGCTTCGCAGGTGTGTGTGTGTGTGTGTATGGCTGTGATTGACAAGTCCCACAAAAGTTTCCTTTCTCTTGCGCTGAGAACCGCTGGGTTGGTTGCCATGCAAACGGATTTGCCCCCCTCCCCGTTAAAAAAAAAGAAAGAAAAAAAACCCCACTAACCTGCCTCCACCTCTTCCCCACCCCCCATTTTCATCCGCAGGGAGCCAAATTGGGGTGAGGGAGAAGGGGGGGGGAGGTCGATAGAAGAAGGAAGGCAGCGTGAGGACGACGTGGGGGAGCGCTGAACTCCGGCGTGCTTGGCTGAAGCCCCCTCCCTTCCCTCAATGGTCCCTCTGTTGCCTCCCAGGGTTGGGAGAGAAAGCGGCCTTGGCTTCATTGAGGCTTGGCTTATTCGGGGGGAGGGGGAGAGGGGGGAGAAAGAGAGAGGGAGGGAGGAGGAAGCGAGCGGCCTTTTTCCCACGCGCTTTTGGGCAACCTGGCAGATCGGAGTTTGAAAGGAGGTTGGGAAGGCAGGGCGAAACTTTTAGGGTCGCTGTTCCTGTCCCCTTCCTTCTTGCACACGCAGAGCTCTCCCGCAACCTGCTTAACGCCTCCCGGCCTCCCTTGCACACCTAATTCTGGCACCACCACCATCCCCTTCTCCTCCTCCTCCTCCTCCTCCCCCCCCCCCAAAAAAATCCGCCTTCACTCTTTGCCGTGTTGGTAAAAGGAGAAGGCGCGTCCGAGCCAAGCAGCGACTTTGCAACCAACTGGGGCGCTTTCTTCTCTCCCTTTCCGTGTTCCTGCCGCCCCCCCCCTCCAACTCCACCCAGCACCCCTTTCCAGAGCGCTGCCCACCCCAATTCCACCCCCCAAAAGTGGCACTTGGACGCATTTCACCGACTTCTTCGTCCGTGGAAAGGCCGTTTTCCCACATATGGGGAAAACCAGCGAAAATTGTAATATCCCGGTTAAAGTTCTGGGATGGAATCAAGAGGTCGTTTTCTTTCTTATATCCTCGGCCCCCCAAAAAGTGTACAAGCCGGAAATGGGTTTGGAAAGTCGCGTTTGGCTACCCCTTTAGGGGTGTCTGGGGGCGGGGAGAAAGTTGGTGTGATTTTTCAAACCGGCTAAGAGAGAAGCCACAGTCCCTTCCCGAGAATATTTGAGGTGTGCAGATTGAAAGGTGTTTTTGTTTTGTTTTTTCACCCCGCACTCCCAGTTTTTGCTGCCCCCCCCCCACCACCACCACCACCAAAAAAAAAAATAATAGTCG
The DNA here is from genome assembly GCA_033807585.1 of Hydrophis major. Classification (NCBI taxonomy): domain Eukaryota; kingdom Metazoa; phylum Chordata; class Lepidosauria; order Squamata; family Elapidae; genus Hydrophis; species Hydrophis major. The sequence continues at coordinate 25,382,731 of CM066335.1, forward strand.
GAAGCTTAAAACGAGCCCATCAGGCTTGGAAAACCTTTGTAGGAAGTAGGGCAGTCAATGTCCCCCTCTGCTCTTCGCCCCCTCCCTTTCCTCCGCCCCCCCCCAAAAAAAAGCCATTCACACAAACGAGTGTTCTTTTTCTTCTCTTCTACCATTCGAGTTTGGGCCGCCTTTCCGAGAGCCCGAGGAGACTTCTATAGAACTCGGGACCGAGGCTCGGTCTCGCTCCACGGACACGCAGGACTCCTGCAAACGGTGGGCAGACCTTTCCCCCCACCCAGCCACCCCAATCAACCAATCCCACCCCGGGGGTCGGTGCTGCCCCCTCTCTGCCGCTGCGGTTGTGGGGACGGGGGGGGGGAGCGGAGGGAGAGCGCGACGGAGGCAGCGGGCGGCTTCGCTCAAAAGTTTGCAGGTTTGGCTTGGGGTGGGAGGGGGAGCCTCCTCCTGCCGGGGGGGGGGCTGCGCTTTGATTGGTCGCCACCTCCTCATTTATAGGCCGTCAATCAAACGGCAAGACGAGAAGGCCGTTGCTGGGCTGTTTCGGGGAGGGGGCGGCTGGCGAAGCTCGGTGGCTGGACAGAGATTGGGCACCGTCGGAAGAGCCAGCGATAGTCGCCGCAGCCGGCCGACCTGCCTGCCTGCCCGCTTCTTGGCTTGCCGAGAAAGCAAAGAGGAGAAAGCGGATCGTGGCCAGATTTATTCCCCCCCCCCCCCCGCAATCTCTCTCTCTCTCTCTCGTGGACTCGGCTTTCCTCCACGCTGGCGCACGTCCTGTCCGCCCCGGCGATGTACAGCCTGCTGGAGAACGAACTCAAGCCGCCCCAGGGCAACCCCGGCGGAGGCGCCGCTGGCAACGGGGGTCCCGGGAGCGCCGGCAAAGGAGGAGGAGGAGGCGCAGGAGGAGGAGGAGGCGGCGGAACCAACGCGTCCGTCTCGGACCAGGACCGGGTCAAACGTCCCATGAACGCCTTCATGGTGTGGTCGCGGGGTCAGCGTCGCAAGATGGCCCAAGAGAACCCCAAAATGCACAACTCGGAGATCTCCAAGCGCCTGGGCGCCGACTGGAAACTGCTGAGCGACGCGGAGAAGAGGCCCTTCATCGACGAGGCCAAACGCTTGCGCGCCGTCCACATGAAGGAATACCCGGATTACAAGTACCGACCCCGACGTAAGACCAAGACGCTGCTGAAGAAGGACAAGTACGCGCTCCCGGGCAACTTGTTGGCCCCCAACGGAGGTCCCGGCGGCGGTGGAGGAGGAGGAGGCGGCGGCGGCGGCGGCGGGGTGAGTAGTCCGGTAGGCGTCGGGCAGCGCCTAGACTCGTATGCGCACGTCAACGGCTGGCCCAACGGCGCCTACGCGGCCGCCTCACTGATGCCCGACCAGTTGGCCTACGGGCAACACCCGGCCATGGGCAACGCGCAGCTCCAGTCCCTCCACCGTTACGACGTGAGCGGCCTCCAGTACAGCCCCATCATGTCCGGCGCTCAGCCTTACATGACGGCCGCCGCCTCGACTTACAGCATGGCCGCGGCCGCCGCCGCTTACGGCCAGCAGCCGTCGAGCCACGCCATGAGCCTGGGGACTATGACCTCGGTGGTCAAAGCCGAGCCCAGCTCGCCGCCCCCGCAGCCGCCGGCCCTCGCCTCGCACTCGCAGCGGGCCTGCCTGGGGGATCTCCGAGACATGATCAGCATGTACCTGCCTCCCGGCGGAGACGCCACCGACCCGTCGAGCCTGCAGAGTGGACGTCTCCACGGCGTCCACCAGCACTATCACAACGCCGCCGGGGCGGCCGTCAACGGCACCGTCCCACTGACTCATATCTAAAAGACCCCCACCCACCCACTCACTTCCCGACCTGGCCCGGAAAAGCGCCGGCCGCCTGTCTTGGCCCCCGCCGGGCGCCCCCGTCGAAGCTCCCGGACGCGGTTCTCGCCAGGTGCGGCTTCCCTCCTGCGAAGGAAGCCACCTGCCACCTTTTTGCTTTTCTGTTTGTTTGTTTGTTTCTCCTTCACCCCGCCTGCGGAGAACCACGTCGGGCGAAGGAACATGTCCTCTGTCCCCCTCTTGGTTTGTTTTGAACGAAGGCGAAAAGAAAAGAAAGAAAGAAAACATGGATCTCTTGCCTGGCTTATCCTCGAGCACAATTGATTGTTTTGTTTTGTTTTAAAAGAGACTTTTTACAAAAGGCGCTGTGAAATTTCTCTGTCTTTCCCCTCCTCTCTCCCTCTCCTCCCTGTCCCCGTCCCCCCCCTCTTTTTCCAGCACTCCACGGGAGGTTTTTTTTTTCCCTCGGGGGGTGGGAGGAAAAGGGTGGTTTGGAGGAGAGCGCAATGACGCAGCCAGTCTTTCTCTGGTTTTATGGTTTCCAAGACTCTTGAAAAAAAGGAAAGGAAAAAAAACCAAGCGAGACTTCTAGAAAGAGGGGAGGTGGGTGAACCTTCCTCGTGAAATGTTTACATGCTTTTATTTCCTCGGGGATTGAGTCGTTCGTTCCCTCCCCGTCTCACTCCTCCTCTTCCCTCCAACCTCTCCAAATAATCCCGTCTGGATTCTTAATTTTTTAAAAAAAAAAAAATCTATAATAAAAAAAAGTAATCTCTACGGCTTCTCTCGTTTTCCTAACCCGGGTGAGACCCGGGCCAAGCAGGGTTTTTCGGTTGGTTTTAAGGTTGAAGCGGAAAGCTCGTTATTCCTGTGGGGAAAGGGAAAAGGGGGCCTTCTCCGCTGCTTGGAGGGCAAAGGGCCTTGGTCCAGCTGGCTTACTTCGGAGTAAAGGCGACCCCGCAGAAAAGGTTTGGGAGGTCGGACGGCCGCCTCTGGGTGGCGCGATCTGGCGGGGCGAAAATCCGAATTTGCAAGACTTTGGTGGAGAAAAATGGATGTAT